>CAJQZJ010032944.1:7030666-7057520 GCA_907164525.1 Lophiomys imhausi
ACACACACACATATACACACACACACACATACACACACACACACATACACACACACACACACACATAGTATATGTGTGTGTGTGAGACATCTCTTTGTCTCTTGATGCTTAGGAATCATCATGGGAAGTGGTGATATTCTAACAACCAGAAATAGTAGAGGAATGCTGTGCATAATGTTTTCCAGATATGACAGGATCATTTCACACATAGACTCACGGTAACTATGACTACATGTACGAGAGAGACAGAGACAAAATGACAAGAAAATGCAAGGAGCTACCTGGCAACACACAAACAATACCCTAACTAGATATTACATGCTAATATATTTTTATTTGTGATTTCCAGTACCAGGAATGGATTATCACTTCTTGAATTGCTGGACAATAGTCCCATAGACACATGACTTTACAAGCATTTTTTAATGTTTATTTATTACTTCAGGTTATATCTCCATCACAGTGCCCTCTTTCCACCCCTCCAAGTCCCACATTCCCACCCTCTACCCCCTATCACTTCCATCCCACTCCTCTGGAGTGAAGTGTGCCTACATATGAGTCCCCCGCCCCAGTTCAGCAGTCATATGAGGGCCAAGAGCCTCCTCATACACTGGGGACCTACAAGGCAGCACCTCTAGGGCAAAGTGCCTCATTGACGGGTAACAAAGTCTATGGTTCCTGTTCCCTTTGGTGCATTGGCTGTAGTATAGTTATCCTGTACTATATGGCTAAAATCTGATTATAAGTGAATAGATGCCATGTGCATCCTTCTTTACAGGCTATTTTAATGATCTTTGTTTCCCTCAATAATTTTATGTTTATCACCCTGTTATGTTTAAAACACCTGAGCGAAAAGACATGGAGATATCATGGTGATACTGATCTGGAAGCTCCACCCCTACTGACTAGCTTTCATAGTGCTAGAAGGTGCTGTATATTCTACAGGGGGGGGGGAGAGTAGTTAACTGCACTATCCAATTGTGAAGTCTGTGATCAAAAATGATGACTGCCTTGTCAAGATATTCCCATTAATACACTAATGCCACAAATGTTATTTGAGTAACCAATCACGTTTTGATTGGATTAAAGGCCTTTTCTACAATATCACATTGTGATCTAATGGATCTAGTGGAAATTCTACTACTATTACTGTGATAAAGGACTTAGTATTAAACTGTTTCCTAAATACACACCTTTATACTCATAGATTAGTGCAGCTCTCAGTCCTCATCAGCAAAACTTCTTTTCACAATAGATTTCTATTAATAAACAGACCTGATAAATGTGAGGGAAAAAAAGGACTATAGAGTAATCAGACTAAAATGGCTCATCAATAACTCCTTTTTCTCCTCTTGTTTAAAGATCATCATGGGAAGTGGGGTGATTGTAAGAGCCAGAGGTAGTGGAGGACCACTGTGGAAAGTGTTTTTCAGGCATGACAGGGAAATTTCACACATGGACTAATAGTATTATGACTACATGTATAAGTTTTGAACAAGATCAGGCCAACCAAAATCCCAGCAGGGATAGGAAGTGGCTTAAAAAAGTCCAACTACTAGCTGAAGAGTTACTGCCAATTGATGGCTTTTCCTATGTGATAGAAACTTTCAGGTTGCCTCAAAAGAGCACCTTTGATAGGTGACCTATTCTCCAGTCCTTTGCACATAATTCCATGACTAAGTGGATTCAGTAGATACATGAAATCAGTAGAGACAAGCAATGAGGGGCATGTGGGAGGACTCGTAGGGGAAGGAGGCTAAACTTGATCAAATATATTATATATCCCCATATGAATTTCTCAAGTAATAAATAAAGAAAGCCAGGTGAAATAGTTCCTTATTAATGATTAAGCCAAATACTTGAAAAGAAGTACATTTAGATATTATAATCTTCCTTCCTTTCTTAAATTCTTTGATTCTTTCTAACATAGAACTGGTTTTTATATTTCTTTGATAAAACAAGCAAAATTCTTTCAAATTCTAATAACAATTTATTGCTGGAGATAAACACATTCATTGATAAGAAATATCTTTGAGGGAACTTTGAGGATATATTTAGTGTTTAAAGGAAGCTTTCGTTTCTGGTTTCTTCTCCTTCTCTCTTCCCCCTCCCTCCATGTCCTCCTCCTTTGATTTCTTCCTCCCCTTTCTTTTATGTAAGTAAAGATAAGAATGCTTACATGTTGGTTTGCCTTACAGATAATAACTAAAAAATATGTCTGTCTGTCACATGATAACAAATTTGAAATGGTACATGTACATATACATACAATTCATAATATTATTCAGCCATTAAAAGGATGAAATATCATTTTCATTGTGAAAATATGGCTAGAACTAGAGATCATTTTGTTAAGTGAAATGAGCCAGACACAGAGAGACAATTATTACAAAATCTCAGGCATATGTGAAAATTTTTTAAATGATAGAAAATATTTAATGGTGGTGAGCAGGGGACTTGAGAGAATAAACTTTTTGGGGAAATTTTAATCAATGAATACTAAGTGGCACATAAATATGAATGGGATGTTCTAGTGAGCTATTTTATAGTGCTACCACATATTTTGTAATCTTTTCTTATTTTTTCATTTTGTGATTTTCACCTCATGTACCCTATTCCCTATCTTCTCCTACCTCCTCTCAGACCTACCCTCCACCCTTGCAATCTCTCCTGACCAAAACAAAAAACAAAAAAAACTCACTTTGTAGAACAGTAGTGTGTCCCACAATATTCCCTTTGTCCATACTTTTTACTTGCAGACATCATTAGATGACTCCTTAGTCTGGTACGAGGCCTCTTACTTCTGCTACTTTGTCAATACTGGAACCTCACTAGGATTTCTCTCAGATATCCTCTTGTTGCCCTATGTGTCATGGATATCTTGTAGATCCATGGGTCTGTGGAACTGACCTCTTCATGCACTCCAGCAGTTCATCCATGGAGTAGATTTTGGGATGGATCAATTCAAATCTCTGAATCTAGACCTACAACCCCCACATCCAGGGCCAGTTCTACTGTGCTACCCAGGTAAGGTGCAGGGTCTGTTCTTACTGGTAAGGGGCTGGGACAGCCCTCCTGCTCTCATGACCCCATCAAATTTCAAAGAGCTAAATGAAAAATAGTTTTTCCTTTTTTCCATAAGAAGTGATACATTTGAAGAGTCATATTTAACCTGATTATGTATATATGAAAATACAATAACTTTTTATTATATAATTTTTTTATTTTTAATATATGTTGAAAATAACTTTAAATAGGGTCTACAGAGGTGGCTTGATTGTTAAGAACACAGGATGCACTTCCAGAGGACATGGGTTCAATTCCCAGCCTACAAAGTGGCTTATAACCATAAAACACCAACATATATAAGGTAATAAAAACAAACTTAAAAGTAACTTTAATTAATAAAATTAATATTTGAAACCATAGGTAGCAATAACAGAGGTATGCTAATCTTTCAATTTCTGCTTTTCTTACCAACTTGGTCATCTAGATACCAAGGAGAGTAGACTATTTGTAGAGTATAGCTAACAGTGAGAAAGAGTCCCATGTCTTCTCCTAGTATTCTATTAAATGTGAGGCTGCAAGTAGACATAAAATTCTCAGTTTATTTCCACAATCTTGTCAATGGGCAAGAGAAATCTGTTGCTTCAAGTGTAGACCGAATGTTGTTTGCAAAAGACAAAACTAGGAAGCAGGTAAGTAGAGAGCCTAGTTCTGCCAAGACCGGGTGGGAAAGTCCTTCATAATTCTGCTTTACAATTAATGTCTGTCAGAGAAATGGGGCCAAAAGGCTAAAGATCAATGCTCTAATGTATGGAGAGAAATTGGGAACTGTGCAGGCAGCCAGTTGTCTGTTAGTTCTTAGTTTTGGAAGTTGTTGTCTCTGTACTTCCTATTTATTCAGATATATTTAACCTTCTCAGGTCTCTGATGTGGTTGAAGACTAGATAGTTATAGTCTCACAGTTAAGTATTGTTTAGGAATTAAAAGATGTTCTAGGGCTAAGAAGATGTTTTTAAGTTGGCAATGCAAGTTAGGATGGAAACTGAGCTAGGTATAGAACTTTAAACTTATTGAGATAGATGGATAATAGAATATTAATATCAGTTGCCAAATACATATGGACTGGACATTGAGAATATATGTTATTCCTTACAATTTTTATAATTGTGTGCTATTAGTTGTTATTGTTTTGTATTGTATTTATTGTTATAAGAAAAAGAACTGTTTATGGGACTAAAAGGGGGAGCTGTTGTGGGGGAAGATACAGCTTATATTTAAAAAAAAAACAGAAAGGAGGATGAGGGGGAACAAGCTAGGAGGGTGGTCCTGAAAGGGGGAGGAGGGTAGGGACTGTGATTAAAGTAATGTAATTTGAAGAAATCTACATAAAAGGATGTTCTAGGTCTAAGAAGATGTGTGTAAATCGGTAATACAACAGGATGCAACTTGAATAAATAAATAAATATTGAAAAAACTTAAAAAGGAAACGCATGATGCCATTGGTCCAGTAGCTGATTTATAGTAATTGCTCAAGAAAAATATCTCTCAACAGCATAGAAGAAAATGAATGCTTACACAGTAAGAATGTCTGATAAACACACTGAAACAAAAGCTACATCAATTGTCTAATTTAGTCATGCTTGGCAACATTTTTTCCTGGTGTAATTTATATGTAACTTATGCATATTCAGAAAGCTCTAACATGTACATTGAATTTTCTATTCTGTTTCATTTACTATTATATTATGTGGCCAATGCAGCAGTTCTTTTGCCTCAGATTTTCATGCTTCTAGCAATTTAATATATTAGTTGAGACAAGTTTTTAATTAAAATAATAATAATAATAATGAACAAGACAAACATACTTCAGACCAAGATTTTCTTTTTTTAATTTATTTATTTATTGCTTCAGGTTATATCTCCATCATAGTGTCCTCTTTCCACCCCTCCCAGTCCTGTCCTCCCACACTCTACCCCCTAAACCTTCCATGCCACTCTTCTAGAGTGGAGTGTTCCTACATAACAGTCCCCTGCCTCAGTTAAGCAGTCAAATGAGGGCCAAGAGCCTCCTCATACACTGGAGGACTACAAGGAAGCACCACTAGGACAAAGTGTCTCATTGAAAGGAAAAAAAAAGTCTATGTTCCTGTTCCCTTTGGATGGTTGGTTGTAGTATAAATATCCTATACTATATGGCTAAAATCCGACTATAAGTGAATAGATGCCATGTGCATCCTTCTGGGTCTGGGTTAGCTCACTTAGGATGAGCTTTTATAGTTGCATCCATTTGGCTGCTATTGCATAATTACATTGTTTCTGATAGCTGAGTAATATTCCATTGTGTAGATGTACCACAGTTTTTTAATCCATTCTTCGGTTGAGGGACATTTGGGTTGTTTCCAGTTTCTAGCTATTACAAATAAGGCTGCTATGAACATAGATGAAGAAATTTCCTCGTGATTCGGTGAGGAGTCATTTGGATGTATACCCAGAAGTGGTATGGCTGATCCCAAGGCAGAGTTATTTCAAGTTTTCTAAGATATATAACCAGACTGACCTCCACACTGGTTGCACAAGCCTGCACTCCCACCAGCAGAGAAGGAGGGTTCCCCTTTCTTCACATCCTTGCCAGCATACGCTGTCATTTGAGCTTTTGATCTTAGCCATTCTGACAGGTATGAGATGAAAGCTTAGAGTCGTTTTGAGTTGCATTTCTCTGATGATTAAGGATGTTGAGCATTTCTTCAAGTGTCTCTCAGCCATTAGGAATTCCTCCTTTGTGAGTTCTCTCTTTAGCTCTTTCCCCCATTTTTAAATTGGATTATTTCGTTTCTTGGCATTAAATTTCTTGAGTGCTTTATAAATTTTGGATATTAGCCCTCTGTCAGATGTGGAGTTGGTGAAGATTTTTTCCCAATCTGTAGGCTGCTGTTTTGTTTGAATGACAGTGTCCTTTGCCTTACAGAAGCTTTTCAGTTTCATGAGGTCCCATTTATTGATTGTTGGTCTTATGTCCTGAGGTGTTAGTGTTCTGTTCAGGAAGTTGTCACCTGTGACAATGAGTTCGAGGGTTTTCCCACTTTCTCTACTAGGAGATTTAGTGTGAACAGACTTATGTTAAGGTCTTTGATCCACTTTGACTTAAGTTTTGTACAAGGTGATAAGTATGGGTCTAATTTCATTCTTTTACAAGTGGACATCCAGTTGGACCACACCATTTGTTGAAGATGCTGTCCTTCTTCCGTTGTGCCGTTTTGGATTCTTTGTCAAAAATTAGGTGGCCATAAGTGTGTGGGTATATTTCTGGGTCTTCAATTCGATTCCATTGATCCACTGTTCTGTTTCTATACCAGTACCATACTCTTTTTACTACTATTGCTCTGTAGTACAACTTGAAATCTGGGATGGTGATACCTCCAGGTGTGTTTTTATTGTGCAGGATTAATTTAGCTATTCTGGGCTTTTTGTTGTTCCATATGAAATTGAGAATAGCTTTTTCCAGGTCTATAAAGAATTGTGTTGGTATTTTGATAGGAATTGCATTAAATCTATATATTGCTTTTGGTAGGATGGCCATTTTTATTATGTTGATCCTACCTATCCATGAGCATGGGAGATCTTTCCATCTTCTAAAGGCCTCTTCAATTTCTTTCTTCAAGGGCTTGAAGTTCTTGTTGTACAGGTCCTTTACTTGCTTGGTTAGAATTACCACCAGGTATTTTATATTGTTTGTGGCTATTGTGAAGGGAGTTGTTTCCCTGATTTCTTTCTCAGCCCATTTTTTTTTTTTTTTTTTTTGTATAAAGAAGGGCTTCTGATTTTTTTTAATTTTGTATCCAGCCACCTTGCTGAAGGTGTTTATCAGCTGCAAGGGTTCTCTGGTGGAAATTTTGGCATCGCTTATGGATACTATCATATAGTCTGCAAATAGGGATAATTTGACTTCTTCTTTTCCAATTTGTATCCCCTTGTTCTCCTTTAGTGGTCGTATTACTCTAGCAAGAACTTCAAGTACTATATTGAAGAGATATGGCGAAAGTGGGCATCCTTGTCTTGCCCCTGAGTTTAGAGGAATTGCTTCATGTTTCTCTCCATTAATTTTGATGTTTGGAACTGGCTTGCTTTATATTGCCTTTATTTTTTCCAGATATGGTCCTTGTATGCCCATTCTCTCCAGAACTTTTAGCATGAAGGGGTGTTGGATTTTGCGAATATTTTTTTCTGTATCTAGCGAGATAATCATGTGGTGTTTTTTCTTTCATCTTGTTTATGTGGTGAATTATGCTGATGGATTTTTTATGTTGAACCTTCCCTGCATTCCTGGGATGAAGCCTACTGATCATGGTGTAAGATACTTTTGATGTGTTCTTGGATTCAGTTTGCTAGTATTTTATTAAATATTTTTGCAATCTCCCTATGTTCATGAGGGAGATTGGTCTGAAGTTCTCTTTCTTTGTTGGGTCTTTGTGTGTTTTCAGAATCAGGGTAACTGTGGCCAAATAGAATGAGTTTGGCAGTGTTCTTTCTGATTCTATTTTGTGAAAGAGTTTGAAGAGTATTAGTATTATCTCTTCTTTGAAGGTCTGATAGAATTCTGTGCTGAAACCATCTGGTCCTGGGCTTTTTTTGGTTGGGAGATTTTTAATGACTGTTTCTATTTCCCAAGTCTTATAGGGCTGTTTAATCTGTTAACCTGACCTTGATTTAGCTTTGGTAGGTGGAATCTATCAAAAAAAATTGTCCATTTTGCTTAAGTTTTCATATTTGGTGGAGTATAGATTTTTAAGGTAGGATCCAAATATTCTCTGGATTTCCTCAATGTCTGTTGTTATTTCTCCCTTTTCATTTCTGATTTTGTTGATTTGGGTTTTTTTCCCTCTGCCTTTTACTTAATTTGGCTAAGCATCTGTATATTTTGTTGATTTTCTCAAAGAACCAACTCTTGTTTTCATTGATTGTTTGTATAGTTCTTTTTGTTTCTAAATTGTTGATTTCAGCCCTAAGTTTGATGATCTCCTGCCTTCTGCTCCTCTTGGGTGTGTTTGCTTCTTTTTTTCCCCAATTCACCCAGTTTGGCTGTTAATTCACTAATATGAGCTGTCAAAAGTTTCTTTTTGAAGTCACTTAGTGCTATGAATTTTCCTCGTGGCACAGCTTTCATTGTGTCCCATAGGTTTGGGTGTGTTGTATCTTCATTTTCATTGGTTTTTAAGAAGTCTTTGATTTCCTTCTTTATTTCTTCCCTGACCCACTAGTCATCTAGTAAAGATGTTGTTCTATTTCCATGTGTGTGTAGGCTTTCTGTTGATTCTGTTGCTGTTGAAGTCCAGCTTTATTCCATGTTGGTCTGATAAGATACAAGGGGTTATTTCAATTTTCTTGTATCTGTTGAGGCTATCTTTGTGTCCAACCATATGGTTGATTTTTGAGAAGGTTCTGTGTGGTGCTGAGAAGAAGGTATATTCTTTTGTGTTTGGGTGAAACGTTCTGTAGATATCTGTTAGGTCTATTTGGTTCAAGAGCTCTGTTAGACTCATTATTAATCTGTTTGCTTTCTCTCTTGATGATCTGTCCATTATTGTGAGTGGGGTATTGAAGTCTCCCACTACTAATGTGTGGGGATCAATGTGTGATATAAGTTGTAGGAGAGTTTTTTTTTACAAATGTAGGAGCCTTTGTATTTGGGGCATAGATATTCAATACTGAGATATCCTCTTGATGAAAATTTCCTTTAACAAGTATGTAAGCCTTTCTCTGTCTTTTTATTTTTTATTAATCAGTTGGAAGTCTATTTTGCTTCATATTAGGATGGCTACTCCAGCTTGTTTCCTGGGTCCATTTGCTTGGAAACCTTTTCCCAGCCCTTTACTCTAATATAGTGTCTATCTTTGTTAGTAAGATGTATTTCTTGTAAGCAGTAAAATGATGGGTCTTTTTTATGGATCCAATCTGCAAGCCTGTGTCTTTTTATTGGGGAGTTGAGTCCATTGATGTTTATGGAAATTAGTGACCAGATTTGTTATTTCCCATTATTTTGGTATAAGTGGTGGTCCTGTGTTTCTTTTGGTTTAGTTGCTGTGGAGATTTCTATTTCCTCTGTTTTTTTTTTTAGTGTAGTTATCTTCTCTGGGTTGGAATTTTCCTTTTAGGATCTTCTGTAGGGCTGGATTTGTGGGTAGATATTGTTTAAATTTGATTTTGTCATGGAGTATCTTGTTTTGTCCATCTATGTTTATAGAGAGTTTTGCTGGGTATAGTAGTCTGGCTGGGCACCTATGTTCTCTCAGGGCTTGTAGGACATCTGTCCAGGCCCTTCTAGCTTTTAGAGTTTCTGGGGAGAAGTCAGGTGTAATTCTGATGGCTCTGCCATTATATGTTACTAGGACTTTTTCTCTTATGGCTTTTAATATTCTTTCTTTGTTCTGTACATTTGGAGTTTCAATTATTATGTGGCGAGAGGAGTTTCTTTTTTGATCTAATCTGTTTGATGTTGAAAGCTTCTTGGAATTTTATTGGCATCTCTTTCTTTAGGTTTGGGATATTTTCTTCTATGATTTTGTTGAAGATGTTTCCTGGACCTTGGAGTCGGGAGTCTTCTCTTTCCTCTATGCCTATAATTCTCAGGTTCCATCTTTTCATTGAGTCCTTGATTTCTTGGGTGTTATGGGTGAGGACTTTTTTAGCTCTCTCATTTTCTTTAGATGTTGTACTGATTTCTTCTATCGAATCTTCCATGCCTGAGATTCTGTCTTCCATCTCTTGTATCCTGTTTTTGATACTAATGTCTGTAGTTTCTGTTCTCTTCCCTTGATTCTCTATGTCCACTCTTAACTTCTTAACTCTGACTGTGTTTTCCTTATTTCTTCCATTTTTAGTTTCATGTCTTGAAAGATTCTATTCATTTTGTTTATTTCCTGCTCCAATTTGCTTGTCTTTGTCTGGAAATCTTTCATATCTTTTAAATCTTTCATTGCCTTGTCTCTTTCCTGTTCAATTTGAGCCACTTTGGCTTGGAGCTCTCTAATGGTATTATCTGTTGCTTTTGGTTGTGAAATTGTGAACTCTTTGAATTCCTTCATAGATTTAAATTCTTCTTGAAAGGACTCTATCCCTTTCCAGACTGTAGAGTTGTTGTCATTTTCATGTGTTTCAGCTGTGGTGAAGTGTTCAGGGCTTGCTGTACTAGTGTCCTTGCATTTTGTTGGGCTCATAAATCCCTGGCTTTTGTTGTTTCTGCTTTTTTGCTGTCCTTTTGCCATTTGGTTGTTCTTAGCTGTTTGTTCCTATTGTCTTCTGGGCTTGGAGCCAAAGGGGCGCTTTGGTGTAGCAGTCGTATTGCTTGGTAATCTGTCGCTTCCACTGGCTGGATGGGGCCTTGTGTGGAGGTTCTCAGTGTGTCTCTGAGAGCTCACCCCTTCCTGTTTTGTCCCAATTGGGGACTCAGGTGAGGGGTTGTGATCGGGATGTGTTCCTGTAGGTTCCTGGGATCCAACTGGTCTTTGTATAGATGACAGTACAGGTTGGTAGATCTCAGGCTGTTGGGTAGGGTTATAGCTCCCCTTCAGCTTATGTGTTGGACCATGTTTGTGGCCCTCCCCGGCTGCTCACAAGGGATTCTCAGGGTCAATGTGCATCTAATAGCAGGATTTACTGTGAGCTGATGCAGCCTATTGCCAGGCAATGTGGAATGGCCCAGGATTGCTTCACTGCTCACAAGTCAGAACTCTCTATGTTGCACACTGAGTGTTCAGCCTGCAGTGGCTTTTGTGGTATGGTCCTGTGTGTCCAGGCACAGATTCTGTGGACTCTGGAGGTCCCAGGTCCCAAGTTTGGGAGTTGAGACTGCCCGTTGGAGTCTTGAAAGGACCTGATTCCACGCCCTTAAGGTGAGTCACTCAGCAGTGTCTCGCAGGTCGAAACCTCACTGTTCCAGGGGCAGAGCTATATATGCTTAAGCTCTGGTTTCCCACTGGAAGGGCCAGCACTAGCAAAAGTGTCTATGATTAATAACCCCACAATTTTCCCAGGGCTTGGACCCTGTGGTGGACAAATCTGCCTTCCAACCTGGCCACCCTTTCTGCCACTCTCACAGCTCCACCTATGTGAGCATGGAGCTGGCTTTGGATACTGGCAAATGGGGCCACTGTCTTCCAAGTTCTGGTACACAGCAGTCGAGCTGCTGTGTAACCTGCTGCTGGAACTGTATCCTGCTGCTCAGTCCTGCTGAAGTGTTTTTTCCAATGACTGTAAATCCAATAGAGGGGCCTGGATATATGTCCAACACTCCTCTGGGGAAGCACAAATATGCCTGCGCTTTCCAAAATGCCTGTGTGAGCTCACTGCCCTCTTCGCTGCAGCCACTCAGATAGCTGTGGGACCGCCCAGAGAGCCTCCAGCTCCCATGGCCCGCTTTGGCTCCCCCAGCCCTTCGCTAAATAACTGGAGAACCTGCCTGAGATCTGAGAGCCCAGGAGCTAGTGAGTAACCCTGTCTGGGGGTTCGGAGCTGCCTGCTGGGTATTAGAGTGGCTCTTACCCTGATCCTCTGCTGGTGACGATTCCCGAGTCCTGGGTTCCGAGGCTTCCCATGGATCCTGCTGGTCTGTTTTTTCCCAGTGTCCAGGAGAGGGGATGAGAGTCCTGCCCAGGAAATTTTAGTGGTCCCTGGGTAGCTGGGTGAAAGCCAGGAGGATTGAGTCACTCAGTTTGTTGATCAGAGTCTTATAACTCTGTGGCTTTATGGCTGTTTTCCCCGAGTTCAAAATGCATCCAGGGGGCTGCTGCCATCTTGGATCCCCCAGATCAAGGTTTTCATTTCACACAGTAAGGGGATTTTTTTTTCATCAGATCATTTTCAACCAAAAGTAAATTCAGAATTATATTGACTTATTGCTGAGCTCCTTAAACGAATTCCCCAATACAAATTCAATCTGTGCTCAGCTTTTGAAGCTAATCAAAGGCTCTGTCATTTTTCTGCCAGTGTTTTAAAGCTTTTCCTTTCTATTGTGTTTTACTTTGCAAGATCTTTGGTCCCATGAGACTTTTCTTCTCCTCGTTTAATCCTAGTCTTCCTTCCTTCATGCAGATCTGACGTCTCCTCTTAATTTCAACATTTCTCTGCCAACAGAAATAATGTAGCTTCATAAAAGAAGTCTTTTATGTACATTTTTTCTTTTAATTGTTAAATACTGAAAACACCATTCTTATCACTGCTCCCAGAAGACTCAATTACTTACCTGTTCTCTTACTTCTAAATACAAGGAATTACTTCACATAGCATTCAGTTATCATTTTAAACTTTTAACACTGTAGATAGATGTAGATCCTTTCTTCTATAATTTTGTACCACATTTTTTTTTTCAATTTTCCAGTGGGAACTAATAGCTTTCACTTTGTTTTTCTGGGAACATTCATCTGAATCCCAACTATGCTCTTAGTATATAGGGTCTAGTATTATAGTTGGCTGGATTCAAGTTTGTCTTCTCATTTTAATACATAGAATTATGGGTTTTCTCATGTGTCACAAATATTTTGTAATAATGAGGAAGCAGGTAAGTTTTTTGTGAAAGCTGGACATTGTTCATGACTGCCCAGCTCTTGCCTCCCAGATTTGTTTGGAAACAATAGCCCTAAAAGCTTTTGTTGTATTTTGGAGAGTTGTAGTCCTCCTTCACCAGAAGGCATTGTTACCATCCCTTATATAGCAAAAGTAAAAATGACTCCAAAAAGCTGGTGTGCCCAAGGGAAGAAATGTGCTATGTGGTATACCGGTGCAGATCATTAGTAAATGCAATATCTGATTTCATACAAGACTCTATTTAGTTTTCCAGTTTATAATTTTGGTAGCAACCAAATTATAAATGCAGTACTTAGGATGGTCGGATTTCTAGACAACGGTCCTTTTGACTACTGAATTTTAACTTGTTTCTCAATGAGTTTCTCTTTGTTTGTTGTTGATCCTAACTAAAAGAAAAACAATGTGGAGTCCAAGTTGACTATAAAGTCATGTTGCTTATTCTGGAACCTTCACATAAGCAAATATTTTGAAACAAAGGGAGGACATAACTCCCACAGATAAGGCATGCTATACAAAATACTGTACACTAATTGTCTAAAACCCAAACAGTGATTTTTCTCTCTTAAAAATTCTGCCCCAATTCCAGTCTTCTGAAAAACAATTTAACTGTCAAGCATAGGCCTTCTCATTCAGAATTTGGACCATATCCTGCCATTGATATTTATTTTAATCTTCCATTGATTTCTGTGGGAAATCTTCATGGAGAGTGAGGGCAGGATATAACCCTGAAGGAATTTCTGCAAAGAAGGTTCCCACTTTCATCTCTTTGTGTTTGACTTTTATTAAGTTGAGGTCATGACACTGTATATCTAAAAATAGGTCCAGACACTCAAGCTCTGATAAAGTCTTCTATTTTTGCATTCAGGCTGAAAGGTCAATGAGATGTAGAGTCTCACAGAGAACATATTCACTATATGGTACATTATGTTTACATTCAAAGTTTTGGTCACTTTTCCAAAAAAAAAAAAAAGAAGAAGAAGAAGAAAAAAAAAATATTTTATATCTTTTGAAATGTCATTTTAACTTTAATGTCAAATGCATACCTATCACTAGATTTGTATGTAAAATGTCTATCTGAGCCATGATTAAAATACAAGTTGTACAACCAATGACTGGCCCAGCTTGGGACACATGCTGTGAGCAAGATCCCACATTATTAATAATATTCGGCTATACTTTCATACAGGTGCTTAGCATAACTATCATCTGAGAGAATTCACCCTGAAACTGTTAGAAACCGATGCAAAGACACACACCAAATGTTGGGTGGAGTTTAGGGAATTTTGTGGAGGAGGGGACAAAGATTAAAGGGGCCAACGAGGTCAAGGACACCACAAGAAAACATACAGAACCAACTAAACTGGGCATGCAAGGGACTGAAGACTTAGTGACTGAACCACCAAACTAAGCATACATGGAACAGACGTAGGCCCTCAGCACATATGTAACAGTTGTACAGCTCAGTCCTCATTTGGGATGCATAACAGCAGGAGTTGTATCTGACTCTTTTGCCAGCCTTTGGATCCCTTTCCTCTAACTTGGCTGCCTTGCCTTGCAACCATACCAGATGCACCTAGTCAGTCCTACCACAAATTGACACTCCAAGAAGGGTTGATGTGTATGGGAGGCCTCTCTTTTTCTGAACCTTTTCTAAGGAGAAAGGGAGGATGGGAGCATGGTGGGGAGGTGAGGTGAGAGGGAGAGAGGGACTGTAAGGAGAGGAGGGAGGGGAACCTGTGATTGGGATGTAAAATAAATAAATTAATTAATAAAAATAAGTGGTCTAATATAATGCAATCATTTAAAGTTATAGTGATGCCACCTGTGTAATTATGATCTTGAATTTTTTTTTTAAGATGTTAAGATTTTCAAAAAGCAGCCTAGGTACAACTAACCACTTTAAACTTCTGTGTCTCAGGAGGATTCCCCTTCACCCCATCTCTTGTCAGTATCTTAGAATCTTTGTGCCCTCACTGCATGTTTTTGTTTGTTTATTAGTTTTGAGACAAAGTCTCACTACATTGCCTTGACTGGCTTGAAGTTCATTATCTAGGTCAAGGTGGATTCAAACTCAGAGAGCTCCCACTTGCCCTGGTGTGTACCACCTCACATGGTAGTCTTTGGATCTATATTTTCCTTATCCCATTCCAAGTATGTCTGTATTGTAGTGTTAAGTTGACAATCATGAATTAAATAGCATGAATTAAAAACCAAAAAAGGCAAAGCAAAAAATTACATACATACATTTTCTTCTTTTTTTTTTTTTTTTTTTTTTTTTTGGTTTTTTGAGACAGGGTTTCTCTGTGTAACAGCCCTGGCTGTCCTGGACTTGCTTTGTAGACCAGGCTGGCCTTGAACTCACAGAGATCCGCCTGCCTCTGCCTCCCAAGTGCTGGGATTAAAGGCATGCGCCACCACGCCCGGCTCATACATTTTCTTCTACAGAACGAATTCACCTCTCTGTTATAAATGCTATAGATCAACCTTATCCTTGTATATTTAACTGTCTGAATTGTTTGAAAACATTATGCAGCAGAAGTAGAACTGTGTCTTACTGATAGCTCTTGCATAAAACGTCTCCACTGATGACTGACAAGGCTCTGGTCATCTTCTCTACCCTTGTCAGAATTTCATTCTCAAGTAGTCGTGGCCTGGAGCTCCCATTGGACTAGCAGAGACTATAACAAACATTTATTACAGTCCACCTTGCCTCCTGGAATGATCTTGCTTCCTTTTCATTCACAACAATTATTTTCAATCATATCTACAGGCCAGCACCTACTTTCCAGAGAGCTCACGAAAGGCCTTCAGAAGGTAGTTTTCCTAAGAGGGTTATAAAAGCCTGAATTTTTTTCTACTTGGGTAGCTCTAGTTTCTTGTATCAAAATGTATTGCAGGTTTCCATGTGCAATGTGAGCTATGTTAGCCTGTTTTCTTTGTAAAGCTAAAGCAACTTTCTATTTTATCTATCAACTATCATTGCACAACAACTAAAATTAGCTAAGGAATTCAAGTGCAATTTTATCTATCAACTATCAATGTACAACAACTAAAATTAGCTAAGGAGTACAAATGTAATCCTCACAATGGGCTTTTGATCTAGTAGGTAATCACCTCAAAGTCCAAATAGGAAATAGAACACAGCATATGCCAGAAAGAGTGACATAGATTACTGATACCCTTAAATAGCTACAAATGGAAAAAATTTTGAGGTCTACTCCAGTTTCTTTAATTTGTCAATCTGGCCCCTGTAGAAAACAAATAGGCTTTGAAGGATGCGTATAGATACTTCTATTATGAGGCCTATGACTCTCATGATGGCTGTTCAGTCACTGCAAGAAAGGATACATGTGGCTTCATGAACATGACATATGGCTAATGATATGCTTAAACTGTATTTTTTCCCAATCAACAAAGATGATCAAAAATAAATTTGTTTTCATTTTAACAGGACATCAATGTATATCTAGCATTCATAGCTTAAGAACTACTCTACTTTCTCTAACAGTTTGAAGAGACACAGAATGCTGGCCTACTTTACCAATTTCATCATGCTGACTTGGCAATGTAAGCAAAGAAAACTTGTGAAAATTACTGTTCCTGAGGGCTTAAAATACCAGACCCACCACCAGGACATTTTTGTAATTTTTTAAAATTTATTTATTTATTACTTCAGGTTACATTTCCATCATATTGTCCTTTTTCTACCCCTCCGAGTCCTGCCCTCTCACCCTCTACTCCCTATCCCTTCCATCCAACTCCTCTGGAGTGGAGTGTCCCTACATAACAGTCCCCCATCCCAGTTCAGCAGTCATATGAGGGCCAAGAGCCTCCTCATACACTGGGGGCATATAAGGCAGCACCACTAGGGCAAAGTGTCTCATTGAGAGGAAAAAAAAATCTATGTTCATGTTCCCTTTGGTGCATTGGTTGTAGTATAGTTATCCTGTACTGTATGGCTAAAATCCAACTATAAATGAATAGATGCCATGTGCATCCTTCTGGGTCTGGGTTAGCTCACTCAGGATGAGTTTCTCTAGTTCCATCCATTTGGCTGCAAATTGCATGATTTCATTATTTCTGATGGCTGAGTAGTATTCCATTGTGTAGATGTATCAGGGGTTTTTAATCCATTCTTCGGTTGAGGGACATTTGGGTTGTTTCCAGTTTCTAGCTATTACAAATAAGGCTGCTATGAACATAGATGAAGAAACTTCCTTGATATTTGGTGAGGAATCATTTGGATGTATACCCAGAAGTGGTATGGCTGGGTCCCGAGGCAGAGCTATTCCAAGTTTTCTAAGATATGGCCAGACTGACCTCCATGGTGGTTGCACAAGCCTGCACTCCCACTAGCAATGGAGGAGCGTTCCTCTTCCTCCACACCCTCGCCAGCATGTGCTGTCATATGAGCTTTAGATCTTAGCCATTCTCACAGGTGTGAGATGGAATTTCAGAGTTGTCTTGAGTTGCATTTCTCTGATGATTAAGGATGCTGAGCATTTCAAGTGTCTCTCAGCCATTAGGAATTCACCCTTTGTGAATTATCTGTTTAGCTCTTTTCCCCATTTTTTGATTGGGTTATTTGGTTTCTTGGCATTTAATTTCTTGAGTTCTTTGTAAATTATGGATATTAGCCCTCTGTCAGATGTGGGGTTGGTGAAGACTTTTTCCCAGTCTATAGGCTGCAGTTTTGTTCGAATGACAGTGTCTTTTGCTTTACAGGAGCTTTTCAGTTTTATGAGGTCCCATTTATTGATTGTTGGTCTTAGATCCTGAGCTGTTGGTGTTCTGTTCAGGAAGTTGTCACCTGTGCCGATGAGTTCAAGTGTTTTCCCCACTTTCCCTTCTACTAGATTTAGTGTGTCAGGCTTTATGCTAAGGTCTTTGATCCACTTGGATTTAAGTTTTGTACAAGGTGATAAGTATGGGTGTAATTTCATTCTTTTACATGTGGACATCCAGTTTTTGTAATTTTTTTATTCATCATTGAGAAAAGATATTTAATAAGACACTAAAAACCTCGTCAGAGTAGCAGGTCCCTATGCCTGAGCAAGGCTTTTCCTAGGTCGTGTTACTTATATATATTTTAAACATAGTAGTAACTCTCATATGTTTCATGATACTATTAGCATGGAGGTTAGTAAAACTGAAGCAACTTTCTAACATGCTGCCTGAGCATGCAGACGTTAGAAAATTTTCACCAAAGAATGGCAAGAAATTCCAATATGGAAGGTTAATACAACCTTGTGGCTCAATAATTAAGGTGTACTATTTTATCTATTAAGTGAAGAATAAACCTCTGCTATTTCCAGATTTGGAGAATATAAATAAAAGCATCTGTTAAATCGGTTCTTATTTACCAAGTTCTACATTTTATACCAATGAAGAGAGTACATTCTGTGCAAAATTAGAATATAGAGGTTCCACTTAATTAATCTTTTGATTGTATATTCCATTCTGTATTCTTAATTTAACTTTTGATATAGCCAAACTGAATAACTGACTATTAAACTGATAGTTATTTTTACTTCTGCATATGTTAAGCAGTTAATTATATTGAAAAATTTTGTGACATGAGCAGGTATCAGATACTGTTTTTAAGGAGCTTTCGCATGACCAAATATGGTGGTCCATTCTTGTCATACCAGCACTCAGTGGGCTATGCCAGGAAGAAAGTGAATATAAGGCAAGCCTGGGCTATATAGCAAGATATTGTTACAAAAACAAAACAAAAAAGTAACAAAAATTCATTCCCTACTCAAATCTGATCACAAAAGCTTTATCTTTAAGTAGATGGAATTAACACAGAGACCTACAACTAGACAAGGTGTGGAGAGTGAGAGACTTCAGAGCACACAATCCTGAATGGGATATCTTCATAAAAGCCCTCTCTTCAAAGCTCAGGATTATATGGAAGAAGAGGAAGAAAGATTGTAAGAACCAGAGCTGGTATATGATTCTAAGGAAACCATGTCTTCCAGTCACAACAGGACTAATGTACATATGAACTTACAAAGACTGACAGCATCCAAAAGACCTTCACAAGTTCAGGCTATAGGGGTCCTAGCACTGAAAGGAGGAAATAGGCATGGTGTCACACCCTTAACTAAGGATATTTTCCATTGATACCAGATGGAATAGGGAAATCAAATTTTCTCCAATGGAGTGTCATTGGGTATAACAACTACATTTCAAGGCAGACCCCATGTTGTAGATTAGTTGGCCAACACAAAACAAACTCCATGTTTGTTTTGCATTTTTCTGTGTGTAGATTTCTGTTATGTTTTATCTTTTTATCTTATTTTTTGTTTGATTTCTAGTTTTTTTGGGACTTTAGAGAAAGAGAGAGAACATGAACAGGAACATGAAGCTTAGCATGTATGGATGTGTAGGGATGTGGGGAGAATCTCGAAGAAGTTGGGAGGCATGATTAAAATATACCATATGGAAAAATAGTTAATAAAATGATAAGAAAAACAAAAAAACAAACAAGCAAAGAAAAAAATCTGAATTTTTCATTTCTCTATTCCTAACAATGGTGTTAATAATAGCAAAACTTTACATAGGGTTTTATGGTAAACAGAGACCATTTGAGCACTTTACAAATATAGCATTCACTTCTTTTACCACCTAACAGTCAACAAAGATTTTTTAACTCACTTAAAAAAAAAAGTATAGCTTATCATCATCATCATTACTTTTATTATTTCTGGTAGGTATGTCTTGCAAAGTTGGCTCAACATTGATTCAGCAAATACTGAATCATTCTTGTAGAAATATGAGAATATTATAAATACCTTACATAGATTATAATATTAAATCTAAAATTCCACACACCATGTTCACAAAAGAAAAACAAACAAATAAACAAATGGCCCAAATGTTAAAGGAGGGGTTGGGGAGATTTTTCAGAGGGTAAAGAGCTTGCTGTCCAAGCCAAGGACATGAACTTGAATACCAGGATCCAAATAAATACCCTGACATAGTGGTGTGCACCTGTAAGCTGGTAGGGAAAGAAAGGGCCTGTAGGCTTTCTGGCAAACAAATATTGATACAGTGATCTCCATGCTCAAAATATAGGTTGGGGAGCAACATAGGAAGACACCGATTATCAGCCTCTGTCTTCCACACCCAAAGCTACGTGCACTCCTGACACACGTTCACACACACACATACATGTATACCACACACATGCAGTTCTTTAAATGTTCAGTTACTTCATTAAGGCTGCTCACCTACAGGCTACATATTTGTGCCTTAAAGCTCATAGAAGTTGTTGCACTGTTGGAGTGCCTTGTGTAAAACTAGATTGCCTCCTGCCATCTCTCTCTCTGCTGTCAACTCATATGAGAACGGCAATATTACAGCACATATGTTTTGGATTTCCTCCAGAGTCCTGGATCATAATTCTCTCTCAAAGCCAGGTCATGGAAACTAGAATATCATTTTCTCCCTGGCCTATCTTAAAAATGCTAAACTACCCGTGTCTAAGCAGAAAGCAAAGACCTTCTTCATTCCAGAGGATCCTGCCCATACTTAGGAGAAAGGAATGGTACACAGAGAGGCCAAGAAGGGTTGAGCAAGTAGAATTACCTTCTCATTTATGAAATCTATTCTTATAAATTCTCCATAAAAATTCCTAAGGACAAACCTCCAAGATCATCCAGAGGGCTGAATACATGTCAATTCCTGGAGGACAGAACACAAGAGAGGCTTGTCAGCTTTCTTCATCTCCTCTGGTACTTCAGCCTATGCAACTTTTCAATTGTATCCTGCTGTAATATCATCAATAATAACCAATAAATGTCTGCTCTTGAGTTCCATGAGCCACTTGAAAAAAATTAATCCAATATGTGGTGGGATTGGAGCAACTTCAATTTATAGTTGGTATTCAGAAATATTGGTAACACAACACTTGTGCCTGGCACTTGAGCAGAAAAGGCAGGGTTCTTACATACTGGAACTAGACATTTAGTATTCAGTGTTGTTCCTGGGTGGATAATATCAAAATTGAGTTATATTATAGGCTCTCAAACTGTGGATGCTTAGTAGTAGAAACTGAGTTTTATTTTGGCATTGGTTTTCATAGATATGCATTGCTGAAAAAGGAGGCAAGTCTAGGAATGTCTTTGAAAATATCACTAGTATAGGTTTTAGAAGTATATATATCTAGAAAGTAGGATATATATATATATATATATATATATATATGAACACAGAGACCAACTGCATTCAGTAACTAGTGAAACACTCATATGCTTGGTTACAGCCTTTAGTCAAACAAAATGTGTGGCCTGTACCGAGCACACTCTTGGTAGACCTAAAGTCATTAGAATTCCATACCTCAGTAATTCACTGAAATAATGTATTGGAAAATACTATTATCAGACAAATAAGGGTCCAGATTCCAAGAATGTACACAGCAGTCTTCTGAAACAGCATTATTAAAAAAATTTTCAGGAATGAAAGCAATCGAAAGTACATGATCCTTGATGACCCTTTGAACTCTTGACTAGTCCATATATATTATCTTAAAAGTTCCCAGATCTGACCCTGAGTTACTTCCGGGTTTGGAAGCTTTAAGTTGTATGATGAGAGAACACTTGTTCTTACACATAATCAAAGGCTGGATTAAATGTTTTGTAGAAAAGCAAGGCAAATCCTTGGCCTCAGAGTTACTCTCTTGGTGATTCAGGAGCTTTTTGTTATTTATTTTTTAATTCATTTTATTATTTTATTTATTTTTGTTATTTTTATTAGTTATTATTTCAGGTAATACCAAAGCAGAGCCCAATCTCTTGGAGTATACTATCTTGCCAGTCTGCCAGCTTTGATTGCTATAAACATATGTCTATACACACTTCTCCAGAAATCTGAAGTCAGGGGCAGAAATATGGTTTAGTGTGTCAGGACACTTGCTTATAATCCTGATGACCCGAATTCAGTAACCAGGACTCTCATAGTGGAAGGATACATCAAGCTCCTATGAGTTGTAATCTGATCCTCTGACCTTTACACACACACACACACACACACACACAGAGGGGTAGAGAGAGAGAGAGAGAGAGAATAAATGCATAAAATAACTATTGAAAAATTAAATGATTTGCAGTATGCTTTCCATCAGGAATCAGTTTTAGGTATGTCAAAGCTACCTTTTAATTAAAGGACTCAATACTTTTTGCAAGGTTATTCTTAAAAGGGACGTTTAGAATTAGCGCCTTTGAGAATTCCTTGTAAGAAGATTCTCAGACCATTATTAAGTAGCTATTGTACTTTTTGGTGTGTCTGTAGTCTGCTTCCCTGAAAAAGACTCTAGGAATTTAATTAGAGGTTGCAGAACAATTGTGTCTCAGGCAGCTATATCACCTGACCTGTCTTTCCTCAGATGTACAAATCAAGGCAGGCAGTAATGGGTTCACCATCTGGTTTCACCACAGGAATCCCACATTATCTATCTAACACCAATAGCCTTACAGAACCGCCCAGGGCTCTTTGATTATCACATGGTGCCTGATGCCACTCTTCCTAATCACAGCTGTCTTACTTCTGATGATTGAGTGTGATCACTTGGTTTCTGTCACCCCAGGAACTTCCTTTACCCATTGAAATTAGGGAGTATCCTCACTTTCAACATCTTCCTGCAGCTTCAGCCACAGTCAGGAGAGGTCCCTGCTCTCAGCAGTACAGTTACCATGGCAGTGATGGATGGAGGCTCTTTCTTCATAACTTGCTCTGGATCAAAGTGCAGTGGGGAGAAGTCAGTCACCCATGTTTAAGTTTACTCTGTTTTACCTACTGATGTTTTGGTGTTTCTTTACTGATATAACTCCAAAAAAGGTTTGCCTTCTCGGTGTGATTTAGCAAGAGCCAGTGGACACCAAACAAGTATAATTACTTCCAGCTGCCAAGGTCATGTCGGATCTAGAATTCTGGCACTGCTATGGCTAAATTTAACCCAATCTAAATCTAGGCTTTTCCCTCTTTTCCAGATAATTTTCCCTCATGTCCAGATAAATTTCCCAAATTTTTGCTGGTATGAATTAAAAAATTGTTCCAATTCTTTGGTGGATAAGTCACATCCTTCTAGTCTGTACTATAATTTTTCTTCACCATCTTCGCTCCTACTCCTGGGCAACAACTGGACATAATTTAGTTGTAGATCTCTAGTCAGCTCACTGTGGTAGGGTTATCTTCTTCCTATTGAAATGAAATCCCGTGCAGCCAGTGGGATTTAAACAAGACATAAGAGCCTCTTACAAAGTGGAAATGGGTTCTTTCAACTAATAGGGTAAGTTCATTGGGGTTAGGATACCTGAATTGCTTTTATCTCTCGATGATCCCCATTTCAAATCTAGTTAAAAGTTCTATCACTATTAGTTATTGACCTAATATTCCCACTTCAACTGTTGTGCAAATTGGAATATATATACTAATATATATTAGTACATATAGTATATATATATGCACATAGTATATATATTATATATATCATACATATATAGAATCATGAGACTCATAATCATTTAATCACACAAAGCAGGTATGCCACAATCAAGGTTGTCTATATTCTGATTCTATTTCATTTCAAGGCTCTAGGAAAGACATCAACAAATAAACATGGGTAAAGTGGGAAAAATAAAGTGTTTCTCCTCAGCCTCTTTATGCCATGTGAATGTGTTAGACAATATGTTTTAACAATCATATTCTGCCTAAATTGTCTGTTTCATTTTTACTATCACTCTACAGTAGAAATTTCTGCTTTTTCTCTGCATCCTTTACTTTGGGCTGGGTTATGGTAAGTCATTTTAAGGCAGGCATGTGGCTTAACAACTCTTCACTGTGGTCTTCCTAGTATTCCCTGGTACTCAAGATCTATAGGTATTATGAGTGAGAAAAAGCACTTAGAAATATGCACTATAGCAATAAGAAATGGAAATAGTATGAATTGTTTATCTTAGTGAATAATAACTTTCAATCTCATGATGTAAAATGCTCTTGGTATATTATCATCCAAGCTAACTATCCATTTGTATAATTTTAGTAGGCTTAGTTTTCTTTGCATCTTATGGTTCAATAGTCTTCTTAGTGGCCAAAGCTTGGATACAGAGAAAAAGCTTATTTTTAATCTAAACGTAATGACTCTGCTTACTCTATAAAAGTGAAGTCACCCATGCTGGGATGTTTTCAGCACTGAGAAATTGATTGTATACAGGAGACCAATTAAGATGGAAGTTCTAAAAATATGTATATTTTGACTCTGGACTTGGCCAACCATACATCTTCCTCATAATGCCCAGTGTGCACACTCCTGGAAGAGGAGGACTTACAGTTCTTTCTTATTATAGTTAAACTTTGTGCCAAAGTTAAACTGCAGTGAGTTAGGCTGAATCATGTGGATGTACTTTATTTTTCCCACATTTGCCAAGATCTAAATGCTCCTTAACAAAGGGACCTCTAAGACTCGTTTTTGCATTCAAATCTTAAACCAAAGTCTCAAATTCACCTAATGTGGAAGTGCAAAACCACACTTGCCCAGACCAGAAACAGAGAAGATGTTTCCTCTACAGGAAAATGATAAAGCCTTTCCGAATGTGGCTTCAATTATAACCTTAGAATCCAGACAATCCAAACATTACTTGTCTTCCCTCAGAAAAAGAGTAGTGGGGAAAGAAATGGTTTTCTCTGTCCTGATCCAGCATACCTCAGCTAACAAAGCCCATTCACTCCATCCTAAGTACTGGAAGCCAGAGACTTAACAATAATTATCAAGATTTGGTTCTGATAGTGTCTCCTGTCCACATTTGTTGTGAACCCCCAAATAACAAAGGAGGTAGGAATTCAGGATTCCAGCTATATAATTATCTTCTTCTATACTTGAACACATGTATACAGGAGATATAAATTTCCATTGAAGTGTATATAAAATACATTTTTATGTATTTGGAAATACAATATCAAATCTTAAGACAAAAGTACAAATGCACACAGTTCTCCCCCACCCCCGCTTATGATAAAAACACTCTTCAAATTAACTAAAAATTAGTGTCATTTTTAAGTGGTTGGGGATTTTTGGAAGAAGGTAGTGCCTTACTTTGGAATGTCTGTGAGAAACAGATGCTAAGATTAAGGTTGAAAAACAAGCTGTTGATGTGGAATCTCAAAAGAGGGATGGTAATACACACAGAGATGTTTCATGGAAAGAGGGGATTCTAATATGGAAAGTCTTCCCAACAGATTACAATTGGAGACCTGCTGGAAATATTAGAAATGCAGAAAAGTGATTCTACCTCAGAGGTGAGACACTTGGGTCTTCACCATGGAAACATGACCCACCACCATTGCCTGGAGACTATCCCAGGAGGCATCAGCTTCTTATCTTGAAAAATACCAGGAAAAGCTACTGGACTGACATTTCAGAAGACCATATTTAGAAGGCTTAGATAAGTATAAGGAAAATTGAGAGACCTAGATGTGGATAGGAGTGCCAAAAACTCCTACCACAAAACTATAAAGTTTTGGTAAAGTTATTGGGGAGTAACTAATACCCTTGATCAAAGAAAATATCACCTTAAAAACTAACCAGTCCTGTTTGATAACTGTTATAAAATTTCTGATATTTTTGTAAGCCTACAAATGTTATATTTTAATCTGCATCATAGAAATAGTACTATTTCTTTACATATAGTTCTAACTGATGTCTTAAGGTCTGTCCTCATCCTTCATGGAAGCATTTCAAAGGGAGGTGAAGACTGTGCTCATTTTACACCCACATTGTTGTGTTGTCAGTCTGGCAATCTGCCACATTTCATTCCCCTTTCCTGGAAAGGGAGCATTACATAATATTTATTGAAAGCTGATTAGGTCCCAGGCATTGTTTTAAGTGTGTAAATGTTTTAGGTCACTAAATCCTAAAAATAATCCTGTCAAATCAACATTATTATTATGGTTTGTTTTCAGAGGAGGAAATATGGGGCGTAAGCACACACACGCGCAGGCTTCTGCATGTGTGCGTGCGTGCGTGTGTGCGTGCGTGTGTGTGCAACCTTCCTTAAAGCATGAGCCACTTCTATTTTTCACTGAGACTTAGAAAGCCAGCCTTTCACAACTGTATTTGTGCAGACTGACTCCTCCTTGGTCATTTGATTCTTTTCATTACATTGTATTCTTATCAGACAATGTTGTCAGCATCCCCTCTCTTTTAACTGACTTTGGTTATGTTTTTGAAACAGGCTCCACATTGGATCTTTCTGTTCTGTGGCAGTGATTTAAAAAGCCAACAAAAGATTAGACTCTTTCTTCAGTTGATCTTGGGATGCATTGCAGCTAGAAGATAAGTGAGTAGAGCACTTTCCAAATTACTGTTTCTTAAGAATAAATCCTCAGGATTATAACTGGTTTATGATAAGGTATACTGATAGCTGGTTTAATGGGGGAAATGATAAGTCTTCCAAATCCTCACCTCCAAAGAAAGGTAATTAGTGCAAAAAACCACAAAAAGCTGATATTAAAACTCTTTTGAACTATTATACAATTTAAAAACATATCATCAATAACATACACAGAATTACTCATTAGGAATAAAATGTTCTTTATATATTTTAAATTTGGGAGTTTTGTTTGTTTGTTTCATCTAAACTACCTGTACTATATTGAAAAGCAAATTTGAAAGTTTGCAAAATTAAGCGTAATTCAAAATATATAATATCCTATTCACTAATCTACTTCTATAATCTAATAATAAAAGGTTTAAACATTTTGGGAGATGCCAAATATTTTCAAATATCAAAACTGTTTTTTAAAATATTTTTGGAAACATCTTGAAATAACAAATACTGTCAGTACCATTGAGCTCTGAAATTTTTTATTATTCTCATTTTTAGTTGTAGAAACATTAAAATTAGTGATGCTTTTGACTTATTTTTTTAGAAGCCAAAGTTCAACTCATTTATTGCTTTAATATTTTTATTATATGTCCAAAGTTGCTAGGAGGGATAAAGGAAAAAAGAACATAAATGAGAAAGGACAGAAAGTCTGCATACCAAATAGAGAGTGTATGAAATGTTGGGAAAAACTCAACTCCTGAATCTTGTAAAGGGAACTAAGACCTAGAGAAATTCAGTGCTTTAGGACAAACCACCAATTGCTGGTTGACTTATTTTTTTTTATAATTTATTTTTTATTTCTTCAAGTTACATCTCAATCACAATCCCCTCCCTACTCCCCCCTCCAGTCCCACCCTTCCACCCTCTTCCCCCTCAACCCCCAT
>CAJQZJ010032944.1:7067817-7121326 GCA_907164525.1 Lophiomys imhausi
AAAGAAAGAAAGAAAGAAAGAAAGAAAGAAAGAAAGAAAGAAAGAAAGAAAGAAAGAAAGAAAGAGGGGAAAGGAAGGAAGGAACAGTAATGACTTCCTCATGACTAGGAGGAAACATGACCTAGTTATAATTCTTGCATTCTGCATATTGATTTCATAATGTATATTTTCTATATCTATTACTTATTAACAAAACAATGGTACACAAAAAATAACCATAAATCCTCATTGAGGAATAATAATAAGCACTTATTGTTCACACTTGCTAGAGTTTCTTCCTTACACCCTGAAGTACCAACAATGATTTGGCTCTGCTTTGCCTTCAGGTAGACTTTCCTGACCATGTCCTCATAGCAATAACAATGATATGAAAAATGAGAAGCATAGTTACTGGAGTACTACAGTTTCTATTGCCTGCTAGCTTGCCTATTAAGACTCCAACTGATCAAAGGAAATCACGATTGAATTAGAGTGAGAAGGACTCTCCATTATAGTTGGGAATATGCTGAAAAGTCGTATGGGTGCCTGGAAACAAAGAAGATGAAGAACTAGGACCATTGTTCTGTCAATCTACAATAGTCCCAAGAATCAAGCCCCAAGAAGGATATGGGAGAGAAATTTAAATTCGCTTTATTTTAATTGTATAAAGTTCTGTCAGCAAAAGGAAACACAACATGAAATTTAATCTGAGGATGGAAAAACAAAGCTAGTTTCTTGAATCTATTGGTATAAATATTGAGATCTTTATAGCTCTTGTCAATGGAGTACATAAACTAAATGGATGGGCTCTATGATTAGAATGCCTGGTATCCAGTATGAGATCAGTTAGTTCATCGTCTATGTAACACTGACATTTAATTTAATCCTTTAAGTTGCACTGGTTTACTTGCAGACTATGAATAATACAGCAGCTGCTTCTGTAGACCACAATGTGTATATGAATTACTTATTTCTGTGATGTAGCATTATTGCAAGCTAGGGTTTGGTAAGCTTTTAATAAAAACCTAATTATAAATACTTTAAGCATTGCCAGTCAACAAACACTACTACAATGTTTAGTCCCACTGTGGTAATGAAACAAAACAGTCACAGACAGGAGAAAAATAAACTGACATGGGCCATATTTAGTTCAGAGACCATAATTTGCCAATGAATGTTAACTATATTTTTTCTTGTAATCATTTCTAAACACAGTCCAAATTCCTGGGGAAAAGAAACCATATTCTTATTTTCTTTAGGCTTATTTTCTATTTTTACACAGATGTGGCATAAATTGGACACTCAATAATTGATATTGCAAAATAATTATGTTTCAAACACTTACAAATACCAAAGCATTGGTAAAATGCCTGCTCATGTTTTGAGGTCATGTTTGCAAATTCTTTCTTTTCTACCCAAGGAGTCGAAGGAATTACTAACTATGAGTTCGAAAGGAACATGCATCCTTTAGTATAGACAACCCTACAAAGCCATCATATGTTTTCTCCCACCATAGAGACTACTTATGGTTCCTTTGCACCTTGCAGGAGTACTTTCCCTTATTTAAACAGACCATTTTTAAAAAATCTTCATTATCTCACCACACTCTCTAGACAGGGCATTTCAAGTTTCCTTGCCTGATCATTTTACTTTGAACCTAATGAAAGGGCGTGTTCAGTTTATGATCCCCTAAGTGTTTGCGTTTGTACCAATTGTGTGACTCACTGAGCTGCTGATGAGGAAAGCAATGTATAATGTTTGATGAAGAGGATATCCTGCCCTACCCTATCCCCATCCCTGCCTTCACACACCCATCACGAAACTCTGGCACTTCAAGAAACACACCCTGATGGGATTTGTGCTGCCCAGGTTCATCTTCTGCCACAGAGTTTAGGAAATTCTACACTGGCACGTTTTGGGGGGGCCATGGAGGAAAGCCCTCACCCTTCTCATCTTTCATTCTCTTTGCAGACTGGATACAATAATGAAATTTTCATAAAATGCTCACTGAGTAAATGCTATAAAATACTCAGCTGAGAGAAAATGAGGGTCAATACAAAACGTCAAATTAATTTTATAAGTCTTCTAGCCAATAGGACAATGATTTTTAATTCCTTATAAATATTCTGTATATGCTCCTCTTGAAAAAAATAGCTAGCTAAACATGAGCAAACAGCCCTAGTCTAACAGTAGACTGTGTGCACCTGTGTGTGCACACACATGAATGCATGTTCATCTGTTTGTCTGCTTATGTATGAGGGAGTAGGGAGGATCTAATATAAACACAATTAAAAAGCACCGTGTCTTAATTGAGGTCAAGTTAGCACCACTTTACTGATATCAGCCATGTGGTAAAAATAACTACTCGCCTTGTTTAAAAGCAGAGCTTCCTATGTTGGCTGCTGATGCAGATCCCACCTCTTGAAGCAATAACAGTGAACTGATAGCTGAGATGTTAGGAATGGGTGTTGATGAAAAGATTTCCTTGTATTATTTTCATTAGGCTTCCTGTTTGCCTCATCAATGCTTAATGAGCTTAGGTGCCAGAAGGGTAGAGATTGCTTTGATGGAGCATCTTGTAAATTTATTTCCTTTCCAATTTAATGATGTTTCACCTCTGTAATACAACAGCCTGCAATTAGGAACAAAAAGGTTGGGATGTGCGTAATCACAAATGCCCCCAGAGACATGGCTATGAGGCAAGCTGAGATAAGCTCCCATTTATCTGTGGTCATTGTCTTCCAAGTTCACACATGATACCACCCACTTCTAATGATATTCCTATTATCAGTGTTCCTCAGATAGTTATCTTTGTTCCACTATGAGAACAGAGCATTCTTTTTCTGCCCTGTATTGGCAGCCTCTTTCTTCTCTTGTTTTTTTTTTTTTGTTCAAGGTATGTTTTGTGAATTGGCCTCATCCTAGCATCTGAGCAGAGTAATTTGTTATATACTAGGTCTTCTTAACAGTAAATTATTATGTTTATATATTATTTCAAGTTACATCTCCATCACAGTCCCCTCTCTCCACCCCTCCCAGTCCCACACTCCCCCTCCCCCTTCCCACTGTAATACTTTTGACATTTTGAGTTGGATACTTCTGTTCTGGAGGGAGCTTGCACTGTTGATGTTCTGTAGCATCCTTGGTCTCTGCAAACAAGTATTCAGCAACACTTGCCCACCTTGGAGTTACAACAATGTGTCTAGACATTTCCCAGAAGCTCTCTGACAGGGGTGGGGGCAGCCCCCCATCCTTGTTTGAAAACTTATTGCTCTATACTAATTTGATTTTTCTACCAATTTCATAACCTTCTCAACTCTATCAAAATTCATATTTATTATACCCATAAAGAAGCCTTTCATTCAGTACACAATTTTATAGTAAATAAAATGGAGAATTATCATGGAGAATTTAAATATTTTTTGAGATATCATCTCATGTAACCCAGGCTGACCTCAAACACACTATACAGATAAGAGAAATAGGATGGATTTACAATGTTTCTTCTGCCTCCCTGTCTGGAATATTGGGATTATAGGTCTACCAACATGCCTGGTTTTGTGCAGTACTGTGGAGCAAAGCAGCAAGAGAAAAAAGGCAGTTTACTTTTAGAGAAGTAAGAGTTGAGTGCTCCCAGACCCAGAAAGATGCACATGGTATCTATTCACTTATAACTGGATTTTAGCCATATAGTAAAGGGTAACTATCCTACAACTAACAGACTGAAAGGAACAGGAGCATAGACCTTGTTACTTCTTACTGGGACATTTGTCCTAGTGGAGCTGCCATGTAGGCCCCCAGTGCAAGAGGAAGCTCTTAGCCCTCATATGGCTGTTGAGTTGAAGGGGGCTGATATGTAGGGCACCCCACACTGTAGGAGTAGGATATGTGGGAGAAGAGGGAGAGGATGGGAGGGCGGGAAGGTGGGCCCAAGAAGGGTGGAAGGAGGGGACTGGGATGGAGATGTAAACTGAAGAAATAAATAAACATAAAAAAAGAGTTGAGAGCTCAAGCTACAACAAAGGCTAGAAAAGAAGATGCTGAAATTAAATGACATGTACTTTTCCCAAAAAGATAACTCTCCAGAATAAAGATGAGATAAGTATATATTCAAGTAAACTTTAAAAGCAACTAGTCACCAGTCAGCGAGTGAAGACTTGACTCCTAATCATGATTATCTGCATTCAAACCATAACTGAACTCACAAGGTCTAAGGAGAGAATAATCTCCAGCAAGATGTCCTCTGACCTCCACACAAGTACAGTGGCATGCATGTGACCCACACTGTCCCCCACACAAATAAAAATAAATATATTAACTAAGTTAAAAGAAAAATTAAAGTGAGCTGATCAGGAAAAATGTTAACATAACCTAAGAGTAAATAGAAGAAGGAATGCATAGCAACACAAGTAATAATCCCATCTTAGATAATTGATACTGATTTAGAAAGCAATAATTACATCATAGAATTTTAGACAGAATGCTGTCCAAAAAGGACAAAACCTGGAAGCAGGTAAGTCGACAGCCTAGCTCTGCCAAGACAGGGTAGGTAAGTCCTTTATAACCCCTGCTCTACAATCAATGTCTGTCAAAGAAACGGGGCCAAATGACTGAAGATCGATGCGGTAATATATGGAGAGAAAATGGGAACTGTCCAGGCAGCCACTGATATGTCATTTCTTAGTTTGGGAAGCTGCAGGCCCTGTACTTCCTATAAAATCAGATATATTTATCCCTCTCAGGTCTCTGAGGTGATTGAAGAACAGATAGATAGAGTCTCATAATTAAATTTTGAGTTGTTTAGGAGTCAAGAGAGTGTTATAGATCTAAAAAGATACTTTTAAAATTGTGTTGCAAGTTAGTATGAATGTTGAGTCAGATATAGAACTTTAAACTCATGGAGATGTTTAGATAGTAGAATGTTAAAGTCAGGTACCAAATACATATGGACTGGTCATTGGGAATGTACGTTAAGCCATATAACCCTCATAACTGTGGCCTAATTACCTCTGTTGTACTGTATTGTATTTGTTATTATAAGAGAAAGAGCCATTTGTTGGACTGAAAGGGGAAACTGTAGGGGGAAATAAGGTATACTTTAAACTTAAAAGAAAAAAAAAGGGAAGAGGATGGGGGGTTGAGGGTGGGAGGGTGGGACTGGAGGGGGAATAGGGAGGGGACTGCGATTGAGATGTAACTTGAAGAAATAAAAAATAAAGGAAAAAAATAAAAAATAAAAACCAAAACTTCAAATTCAAAAAAAAATCATAGAATTTTAAATATATACCACTAAAGTATTTTTTAAAAAATGAAAGTGTAATACTGGGGAAATGTTGAGAAAAATCAGCGATACCAGATATCTTTGCTTTTCTCCACAAAAGAGGTAAAAACAAATAAAATTTCACTTTGGTTAGTCAAAACTGCATTTTTAATAAGTTACCACAAAATCTACATAGTACTGTAAAGCTATTTTTATCTAATATTAATGATGAAGATAATTATTCCTATTACTTCCTCATGCTTACATGATTTTCAAACAATAAAATGATTTCAAAGAAGATATGATTACTTCTTACAGAAAAGTAAACAATTCAATTTGATAAATTATAGGTCACTGACAAAAGCAATTTTAATAGTATATGTAAGAAATTCTTCACTGGTATATGTTCAAGAGAGAACAAATGGAAGAAGAAAGCAAATACAGACAACTTTTGGAAACATTATTTTCAATATATTGAAACCCAAAGAACTTGTACTATAGAGAAAAACCAACAGAATTCTGTATATTTGTGTGTTTTTTAATATGAAGAATAGTATATATCTATGGAGAATGATACTGTAAAAAGAAAACTTAATTTACTTCTATTGTGAGAGGAAATTTAGGATTAATCACAAAGATTGTGAATAAAGTGATAGAACAGATTGTGCAAGAAAGAGGGTTAAACTTGGGTAGGAAAAGATAACTCAGCTCAAAACATGAGTGGAAGTGAAGGCAGGTAGAAATATAGTCATAAAGTTGATAAAAAGAGATGGAAAGGGGTAAGTGCTTCTTTCTACTTTATTATTATTATTATTATTATTATTAATCATTGTTGCAGAGAAATGAAAAGATATAGTCGGGCAACATTGAAGAATCATCAGCATTTTTTCTTTAGTAACCTGGATACAAGGATAGAGGAGAGGGGACTTAAATAGGGCTGGAATTGGCTCAAAGAAAGAAAGAAAAAAGAAGGAAGGAAGGAAGGAAGGAAGGAAGGAGGGAAGGAAGGAAGGGAGGGAGGGAGGGAGGGAGGGAGGGAGGGAGGGAGGGAGGGAGGGGGAAGAGTATGCCATGAATAACTGAGTGAAGAAAAAGAAGAGAAAAACTTCACTTCCCATCATTCCACAACAATGTGGAAAGATGAAATGTTGTATCAATAGATGAAGCCAAGAAACCGTTTGGTGTTTAGGTACTAATGTTCATTTAGAAATATGAAGCAATGCTTCAATAAATAGAACTCTTCACTTAACACAGGTGAGGAAACATCCCTAACCAAAAAAACCTTAGTACTTTCATGGTGAAATCAATCAATTATTTCATCTTACAATGAAGGAACATTGGATCTGAAACATCACGAAAAAAATTACTACTCGCTCATTTAAGAGGCTTTTGAATCATTTATTCTAAAGGCCATACTTCATCATGCCTTTACAGAAAATCCCATAACAAATTCAGCTCTTTTCTGTTGCTGTACTCATTTTCAGGGGGAAAAATGGTGAGGAGGGACTGGATTTAAAATTCTTTCCTTGCCCTGTTTCATACTCTATACTAGAAATGACCCCATCACCTGTGTACTTCCCACAGATTTTGATTACAGCTCCTATAAAAAATCATCTCACCTCCTATGCTTTTTGTGAGAGAGACACCATGCTCTTCTTAAAGCTCTGAGATTAAACACTGAGGTCTACCATGTCACTTAGGTGGCATTTCCACTCCAATTGAAACTCTTTGGAGTATTGATTTATTCTTCCTCCTCTCCTACTACCACTTTTATTTATAGATGAACTAAGTTACTAAATGAACTAATAAATATGTCTACCCTCTCAGGCAGACCAAGGATTTAACCCTAAGACTAAGCAGACATATCTGTACCTGGTGCAAATGAATCAAGGTTGGAGTGGTAGAAATTATACAAAAAAAAAAAATGATCAATGAACAAGAGTTTTCAGTAACAATTTTACAATGCAAGCGCAGTAACATAAATTTATGGGTGTGGTCCAGAATATGATGTTTCTTTCTAGTTAAAGATAAATAAATGGATGGATTCAGAATGGAGATTCTGTACAAGTGACAATAATCTCTGATATTTGTATTCATAAGGTGACCATTCAACACTTTGCTAACCTCTCATCTTAAAATGCTATTATTATAATCTCCATTGCTTTTATAAAAGAAGTAATTCCAATTTGACAGGAACTAGAAACAATGATGCTGGATTTTACCTCTTTGTAAATTCTGCTGAGCACCTTTGGCTTCTATGTTCAGCTGTTTATCGCTATCTAGGTAGTTATTTAACTACCTTCTTAGTTTAATGAAGTCACTTATTACTGTCAAGGTAGCCATAATCAAGGGCATAATACAAATGAAGTATGAAAAAGGTTGAAATTAATTCATCAGCCAATATGAGCTCTTACTACAATGGAGATATTTAGTTGTTTTGGGTCTGGTATTGAGATTACCTTGAGATGGTTTCTGGCTTGGAGTCAATAATCTATTATCTCATCTTGAAATAAAATAAATCTCATGAGAAAAAGTCATTGAACCATTTGTTTTGCAGGCATAATGAAGGGAGGGTGTGTTTATTCACCCTTTAAAACACCTGGAAAAACAAATTACTGACATAAGACACAGTGTGTTATATTGTTATTGCATTCATTAAGATTCATTCTACACTAAATTTCTATTCTGCTGTAGATTTTAAAGAGTAAGGTTTGGAGTTGTCTGATCATGTTATTTAGCAGGGAAGCCATTTTCTTTACATTAGAACACATGGCAATACAGCAAGTTTAGAGAATGCTTACTTAAAAGTTAAAAAAAAAAACGGATTTAATTTTTTTGCTTATGTGTTTGTTTTCAAAAAGACAAAATGAGAAATATAGACTGAAAATTATTAAATTGGCACAGTTTCATGAGAACTTTGGAACCATCAAACTGACATATACATACATATATATCATAAAGTCAAGTTACATGCAAGATAATCTACATGTACGTATCATTATCATCATCATTATTATTGTATTACACAGATATATCTCAAGAAAATAATAGAACAACCTGAGAGAGGTACTCAAAAGAATTATTACGTGTATTTGGTTAGAACCTAACATTGCAATAGAAATATATTTGACAAAGTAAAATGTGAACCTATTCAAAAAGGTTGTGCTGTTATTAAAGACAAAAAAGAGGGCTGTATCAGATATTTTGGAATAATAATCATTGGCTACAATAATTAATAAGAATAATATCAGTCCTGGGATAAATAGATGCTACTCAGTAGCTAATCTCAATATCAGTTCCTAGACAGATGTCCTTGTATATGTCCATTTGTTAGGCAGATGATGTCTTTACATTTTGTGAAAGGATGCAGTGGTTTTATGTAAGTTCATGTCTCTGATAGTTTTTTTATGAATCACTGTTAGGAAGTCATAAAAGAAAATAAATACTCTACAAATTTGTTCCTTCTTCTTCTTCTTCTTCTTCTTCTTCTTCTTCTTCTTCTTCTTCTTCTTCTTCTTCTTCTTCCTCCTCCTCCTCCTCCTCCTCCTCCTCCTCCTCCTCCTCCTCTTCCTTCTCATTTTCCTCCATGTTTTTAGATTTGACACAAGTGAGTCTACCCTGACTCAGACCACTTGTACATTTCTTTCACATGCACTAATAATAACTTGTGTGGGATAAGTTCTATGATTACATTGATATACAGTGAGGAAGACAAGGCCTAGAGAAAAGAAGAAAAGTGGGCCAGAAAAAGGTCTGAGCTGGTAAAATGGTTTCTGCTGACTCTAAATCCCTAAACTCAATCCCCAGGACCCACACTGCACAAGAAAATAACTCTTTCTTGCAATTTGTCATCTTACCTCCACATATATACCTTGGGAAGAATGCCCACACTCGAGTGTGCATACACACACACACACGCACATGTATTTGCATGAACACACAAATCAATTAATACAATTTAGATTTTTTTTCTCATTTTCATTAAAAATTTCCATGTGATATATTTTCATCGTTTCCCCTCCCCCAACTCCTCTCTTACTCATCTTTCTTCTTAGTCAGCTTTATGTTTTATCTTTCTCCTTTCACCTTCTGTCTCCAGACACCCCACAAGACAAAACACCACTAAAAACACCCCAGAAAAATGAAAATCAAAACAGACAATTGAAAAAACAGTAAGACAAAAAAAAAGAGGCCCAAATGAAACAAAATATCCACGCAAAAACAGCAACAACTACAACCAAACCTGTTTTCAGTGGAAGTACAGATTTGTTTGGAGGCACGATTGTGTTGAATGAATGCATTTGTTGTTTTGGTCTCAAATATGGGATGTGGGGATGCTTTGTACATCACTGAAAAACAGACTCATAAAAGAGACATGCAAAACATCCTGATAAAAGAGCACACGATCTGACCACATTATAGATGGTTGTGAGCCACCACTTGGTTGCTGAGAATTGAATTTAGCAGCTCTGGAAGAAGAGCTGGTGCTCCTAACCACTGCTATGTTCATAGCAGCTTTATTTCATAATAGCTAGAAACTGGAAACAACCGAGATGTCCTTCAACTGAAGAATGGATAAAAAACAAAAACAAGAGCAAAAAAAAAAAAAAAAAACCACTATGCTACATTTACACAATGGAATACCACTCAGCTATCAGAAACAAGTTAATCATGCAATTTGCAACCAAATGGATAGAACTAGAAAAGTTCATCTTGAGTGACGTAACCCAGACCTGGAAAAATACTCATGGCATGTATTCTCTTATAAGTGGATTTTAGACATATAGTGCAGGATAACCATCCTACAATCGACAGACCCAAAGACAAGAACCTAGCATAACTCTTCTATGATAAATTCCACCCAGCAGCAGAACAAAGCAGATACTGAGACACACAGTCAAACATTAAGTGGAGCTCTGGGAGTCCTATATAGGACAGGAAGGAAGGATGGAGAGACACGGTTAGGTCAAGATCAACACACGAAGATCAACAGAACCAACCAATCTAGGCCCCTAGAGGCTCACAGAGACTGAAACGCTACCAAAAAAAAAGAAGGAAAAATCTTAGACCAAACCTAGACCACCCTATATAAATATAGAGAATAGACAACTTCGTCATAATACAACTCCCTTAGCAAGTGGGGGCCAGGGGAGCAGTCTCATTCATGGACTTTGTTGCCTGTTTGTGGGACACTTTCCCTTAGCTGAGGTGCCAGATCAGCCCCAGAGCAAGAGGAAACTCTTAGCCCTCTTGTGACTGATGAACTGTGGGGGGCTGACATGTGGGGACCCCCCAAAAAGTGAAGGAGAATCATAGATGGCAGAGGGAGTAGAGAGTGGGTGTCTGGGACTGGGAAGGGAGAAGGGAGAGAGGGAGAGGACTATGACCGAGATGTAACTTGTGACTTGAATTAGTAAATAAATGTTAAAAAAAAGAGCATGTGATGTTTTACCATCCAGAAAACTGACACATGTTTACATCCTTTGATGGACAGACTTCTTTTTTTTTTTTTGCCTTTTCAAAAACAATTTTGAGGGATTTAATTGCTGTTTTATTTCAAATTTATAATAAGTTGGGATTCCCCTTCCCATTTCATCTTTTAAAATTCAGATTTTTACAATATTTTTTCCACAAAGACAAATAAAATATTTTCTCAAGATTACATTATGCACTACAGTGGAGATCAAGCTGTGACCTGCTCTATGTTTCTTCAGTGTCTGTGCAGCAATTTATTTCATTCCAGGTTATTGTGTAATGTGTGTTCAGACGATGCTTGCCCTGAGGGACTGCATGTTACAAAGCAACAGCTGTATTCATTTGAGTAGAAATTTGGTGACAAAATGAGTCTGGATCTAATTTGTGCACAGTGACACCATTACCTGTCTCATGCAGGTACCATCTATGTTCTTACTAAAGGGGGCTGGCAACACATTGGTAAATGGATATACTAAAACCCTATCAGAAAACAAAAACAAAAACAAAAAATGTCTGCAGAAGGCCAATGAGGGATGCATTAATGGGTCACATAAAGATACCTGATACCTCAGTCACAGAAATAACACCAACTTGTTATCCAATGTTCTGGTTCATGCATCAGTGATTGACAGGCAGGGAAATCCAAGCTGAATCCAGTGCTTCAACTCAGCCCAGGTCTCATGCTCAACCCAGGCCACCCAAATTGCCATTTCTCCTCATCTTTGCTTGTTGTCTTGATCAGTCCTGAGCCTCACCTGGAATAGTCCAAATCCTCCTATGCCCCCAATTCCTCTCTAGTTGGGTGCTTTAATACCTTCCCTAACCACCTGCACCAGCAGATACTCTCTGCCTCAGCCTTCAGGGAAGCCTATTTGAAATTGGCCATTCTCTGTGGCAAAATGTGTGATTTGAGAGTTAATCTTAACAATTAAGATTAGAATAAAGGAAGCTGTGATTACCAGTGGCCACGCTATGAAAGCAATGTGATCTGACTTAGTAAATTGCAGCACAGACACTGAAGAAGCTTGTAAATTTACCACCAAATTCTGACATTGCAGAAAGGCACCAATGTATCTGTGTTTTCTGTGTCCTCTACAGCAAGAGACTATACACTTATGGAAACAAGCATTATTACCACTCAACATGGATGGGTTTAGTTTTGAGACATTCTGTTCATTAAAATCTCTGAAGGAAACGATACTACTCTCAAAGAGGTTAAAACCTGAAACCTTCCAGAAAGTTTTTTTCTCTCTTTTTTTTAGTACTTTATTTTTTATTTCTTCAAGTTACATCTCAATCACAATCCCCTCCCTAGATGGACAGACTTCTTGAAGAGCTCGTGATCTTGGTCAACAGGAAGCACCTTGTATAGAGGACATGAAGTTGTCCAATGGGAAGGTGACCTTGTCCGGGTATAAAGTAGTGGCCCCAGAAACGATTGGAGGGGAGGAGGGAACTTTTTTCTTGGCATCGCTTCTCAACGCTGCTTATCACTGCTCATCATTGCTTGGCTTTGAAAGACTCCAGACAAGGCTTTGAGACTGGCTTCTTTTGAAACTTCCTTTGGTGCTGAAGACCACAGTCTAGGTCGCAGCAACTATTGTCACCACTGTCACCAATCCTAGAGCTGCTGCCACTTCTGGTGTCCCTTCGAAAACTCCCCCAAACTGCTGTTGGTTCCTGTTGCTGCTGGTGCCTGATCCTGTGTATACTGTTTGGCTAGACTGCTGACTAACTGTACCCAAGGGCTTGTGCCTGAGATGTATTCTTTCTTCCGTGCCTCAGGTCAGTGGGTTAGAAGGTGTTTAGAGTTACAAATCAATAGTTTAAAAGTATGCCTTCACCTGTTTTGTGCTGACCATCTATTCCTGGTCACGGTGCCTGCCCTGGACTGTGGTTGATATGCCCAGTGACATTCCCTTAGAGAAAAGTGATTTTCTCTCTGCCAGCAGGTATCAGTTGCAGATAGCTTCTTGGTTAGGGGTGGAATCTTGTGTCCATTTTACCTTCATAGTGCTGGGACCCTGTCTGAATTGAGCCTGTGCAGATCTTGTGCATAGTGCTATAAATTAAAACAAAAACAAAAACAAACCAAGAAAGGTGTCCAAGCCAGACAGGTGCTAAGTATTGGAGCTGAAGTTTTAATTCTGGCAATCTGACTCCAGAGTATGAGCTTGATATGCATATTCTCTCTAGACACATATCAGTTTATGTCTGTTGTAATTTCTCCTAGATTTCATCACGAATCATCAATATTGAAAGTATTGAAGATGAAAAAAATAAGAATTTTTTTTACTTTTGTAATTGAATCAATTGAGAAGACTTGAAAATCATACTTCTCAATCTTCATAAAGGGAAATCAAAATCTATCCCTTTAATTAAGATGGGGCCTTTAGTGAATTTCATAAATTACATCAGTACAAAGACTTAAAGAATGAAAAATACATTTGGACAGGGGTGTACTTTTGATATACAGAGATTACCCCCTTATTTTGTCCAATATACTTTCATCTATGAGATATAGGGGATCAAGATACAGATTAAAAACAAAAACAGATCCCAAAAAATGAATGGGACAAATTTCCCTGTCACAATGCTTGATGACCAATGTACTTCTATATTACAACCCTGAAACACTGAAGTAAATAGTGTAGGTTGTGGAGAATTGGTGACTTTTTGGCTCCTGACATTTGTGTAGCAGCCATTCAATAACCCTCTGTTTTTGAGGTTGTACAGCTGGGTAGTAATACGATAAAATGTCTTCTTTTGAGTCACATTTGTTCCTTAGTTACATTAAGTCCACTTTTAAAATTATATTTCTCTGGAATTTTGAATCACTCTTTGGGATTTTGATGAACCCAATTTTTAATACAATATTTCTTGTGGATGGCAGAATGAACTAAGTGTGGGTAGGTCAATCTAGTTGGTAGAGGCATGGTTCAGATAAGATACAGTTGGTGCACCTGTCTCCAACTGGAGCTTTATATGGTGCTTTTGGTTTACATGCACAGGCTATAGGCCCAACTGAATGGACATTGTCTAGATGTCCTCAGAGGGACAGGGTGATATAGTCAGGATTAGTAAGACCCTGCCATTACTGGGAAAGCAGGCAGCATTAATAGTATTGGTCATAGCATTTATGTGAACAACAATGCATTTCAAATGCCAAAACAGGATACTCTATAATGCAAATACCTTGATACTCTCAGATCACAGGATTGAATACTGCTGATGGAACCCAGGATATGTTAAACCATAAAAGGCTTGTGGTTCTCATTTTGTAGACATAAGAAGTCTGCATATTTCAATGTTTTTCCCTTAGATATTTTCCCTATTAAATTGGATTTTTGACACATCATGACAGTTTGTGCAGGCAAAGCACACAGCAGAATGCCATTGGTATAATTTTGAGTTATAATTTGAGGTATAATTTTGACAGGCCATGAAACTGCACTATAATGATCTTTACTAATTTCTGAAGTGATACACTGGAATCAACCAAATTGCAAATAGCAAGTATATATCTGTTGTTCATAAGAACAGTCTAGGACACTGTGAAATGAAGAAACCAAAATCCAAAGTGCTGTGTGCTATCGAGAAAGGTAATTGCAGCATAGCTCAGACTATAATCCGAGACTGCTAGTTTTTCTGCCCTTATAATGTGCTGAGTTACAGAGGTCTTCTGATATATTTTTAAATAATTCTATGAGTCTTTATTTTAAAACATGATCAAATCATCATAACTTCCAAAAGAATTCAGGTAAACCGAATCATGACACAATAGGTGATGATTTAAGACTATTTCTTCTTGATGTGATATATATGATACCAAATATTTTTATTTTAAATATTAGAATGTATGATTTGATGTTTACAGAAAACTTCTTCTAGTGTGATATGTAATATATCACTCTTTACCTGAGTTCAGCTAGGGCTGACAGTGAAAAGCTTATTCCTAGTTAGCACTTCAAGTTGTGAATCATTCACAAAAGTGTATTAGAGTCACAGGGTGAAAGAAAGTATATAATGTGATAATAACAAGTGAGAAATAACAATATCTGTAGAAGCATCTCTTTTCAAGCAAATATAAGAGACCCGTTTTCATTATTAATAATAATCAAAAATCCAAACTACAATGTATCACTTTATTTTCTGGTCCTATGAGAACTGATGAAGATTCCTGGCTATACTATGATATGAATTATCTGTATTCAGGGCCATAAATAGATTTCCTACAGAAAAAGAGCATTAATTAAGCATAGTGGAGATATCTTAAATATTACAAACTGATTTATGATAAGTACTTTATGAGATGTTACAGGTAATATTGGTTAGTAAACAAAGTAAGTAAAAAATAAAAAGGCAGCTTCATATTTCCTATTTCATCAGTCAATCAAAATATCTGTGTATAAAAAAAGTAAAAATTTTCAGTTTCATTTTTTTTGTAATGCAAAAGACACTGTCACTAAAATAAAATGGCAGCCTACAGATTGGAAAAAAATCTTCACCAACCCCACATTTGACAGAGGGCTAATATCCAAAATTTACGAAGAACTCAAGAAACTAAATGCCAAGAAACCAAATATTCCATTCGCAAAATGGAGAACAGAGCTAAACAGAGAATTCATAAAGGAGGAATACTTAATGGCTGAGAGACACTTGAGGAAATGCTCAACATCCTTAATCATCAGAGAAATGCAACTCAAGACAACTCTGAGATTCCATCTCACACTTGTCAGAATGGCTAAAATAAAAAACTAAAATGACATCACATTCTGGTAAGGTTGTGAAGAGAGGGTCCTCCATTGCTGGTGGGGTGCAGGCTTGTACAACAACTGTAGAAATCAGTTTGGCGATATCTTAGAAAACTTGGAATAGCTCTATCTCAAGACCCAGCCATACCACTTCTGGGTATACATCCAAAAGATTCCTCACCAAACCACAAGGAAGTTTCCTCATCTATGTTCATAGCAGCCTTATTTGTAATAGCTAGATTTATTTATCTGCTAGATAAATAAAGTGGAAACAACCCAGATGTCCCTCAACCGAGAAATGGGTTAAAAAACTGTGGTACATCTACACAATGGAATACTACTCAGCTATTAGAAACAAGGAAATCCTGCAATTTGCAGCCAAATGGATGGAACTAGAGAAGCTGATCCTGAGTGAGCTAACCAAGACTCAGTACATGGCATCTATTCACTTATAGTCGGATTTTAGCCATATAGTACAGGATAACTATACTACAACCAATGCACCAAAGGGAACAGGAACATAGACTTTGTTACCTGTCAATGAGGCACTTTGCCCTAGTGGTGCTGCCTTGTAGGTCCCCAGTGTATGAGGAGGCTCTTGGCCTTCATATGACTGCTGTATTGGGGCAGGGGACTGTTATGTACGGACATTTCACTCCAGAGGACTGTGATGGAAGGGATAGGGGGTAGAAGGTGGGAGGGCGGGTCTGGGAGGGGTGGAAAGAGGGCACTGTGATGGAGATGTAACCTGAAGTAATAAATAAACATTAAAAAAAATAAGCCGGGCGTGGTGGCACAGGCCTTTAATCCCAGCACTTGGGAGGCAGAGGCAGGAGGATCTTTGTGAGTTCAAGGCCAGCCTGGTCTACAAAGCGAGTCCAGGACAGCCAGAGCTGTTACACAGAGAAATCCTGTCTCGAAAAACAAATAATAATAATAATAATAATAATAATAATAATAATATGTAAAAATTATAAATTCAAAGGTGAAAAGTTACATAAAAAGTGAGTGAAATAATCCATGGGATGATTCAAACATTTTGCTTTTGAACTTTTAATTTTACGTATGTATTAACTATATCAGAACTTATTTTTCATATTAGTTCTGATACAGTTAATCCCAAATGATGTGTATTATTTTGGTCTAATTATTTAGGAACAGTCAATTTCCCAAATATAGTAGCTACTGAGTAATGGGGCTTCCTTGTATCATTTTAGAAATTACCCATCACCAGATACATTGTTTGGAAGTTTTTTCTCCCTTTCTATGGGTTGATTGATTCTTTGTTGTGCACATTGTTTAAATTGATATAATCCCACTTGGTTATTTTTCCTTTGGCTGACTGTGTTTAGTGTTATGTCCAAAATTCATTCTCATGAGCATTTTTTTTAGTAGTTTTGGTTCAAGTCCTACATTTGAATTTTAATTCTCTGTAAATTTATTTTTATGGCTGGTAAAGATCCTGACTTGATTATTTTGCTAGAAAGGAAAGAGTATCAATGTTTAGAAATAAATGACCAACAAATATATGAAAAGATAATCAGTATCATTAACCATCAAGGAAATAAAAGTCAAAACTACAATGAGAGATAATCTTATACTTGTTAAGATGTTTATTGTAAAAAGAATGTTTAAAAAGTGCGTTCTGATGAGGATGTGGAGTAATCAAATCTTCTGTACATTGTTGGTTAAAATATAAAATGGAATAGTAATGTGGAGGTTTTTCTAAGCTAAAAATAGAGCTCAGGATTTATCTCAGTGGTAGAGTGGCTGTCTAGCAGGCATGAAACCCTGAGTTCAAGTGCCCACACTGCTAAATAAATGAACAATCAAGTAAGTCATCTACTAACAGTTCTAGCAATTCAATTCTATATATTCACAACTATTAAAATTGTCATAAAACATATGTAAAAGTATACCCATTACTTAGGGGCTCTTCACCATAGCTAAAATATGGAAAGAAATAAGAGATCTAATGGAATTTTTTAAATGAGCATATTCAGATACTGGAATATTATTCAGCCCCACAAAAGAAGTAAATTCCCTAATTTTCAGCAACATGAATGAAATTCATAGTAATTGCATGATCTGAAGTAAGTGAGTCATAGAAGGAGAAACACTTTTGATCCATTTGCGTGAGATCTCAATAATTGGCAGACTTCCAGGAGCAGTGTCTACAGTGGTGGTTTCCAAGGTAGAGAAAATGAAATGCTGCTATTCAGTGGGTACAGTTTATCAGTTCTGCTAGATAAATAAAGTCTAGAGCCTTGTTGTCCAACCTAGTGCCTACAGTTTACAGTACAGCATTTTGTGCTTGAAAATCCTTTAAGCAAGGTGGCATCATATTATACTCCTATCATACAGACACACACGAAAGGAAGCCAGGGAGTGTTGCTCTATCCTTTACTTCACTGTGGTGATAATGTCACCGATCCTGAAAGTGTTCAAACTCAACATGAACTGTGCACCTGACATAGGCAAAGCTCAGTGTATTTGAATTCTACTTCAATAAATTTGTTTTCAAACTGAAGTTGTTTCCCCAACTGCCTTGAGGAAAACTTACACCAGGTTTAAATTGTTCACTCTTTTGGAACTCAAATGAATTAGATAAAATTTTCTGATACTTCTTGAAAATTAGTATAAATTATATATATATGAATAATATATGTATACTTATTTTATTTTTATACATTTTAATTAAAAATATAATTATCTCACCTTTTCCTTCCATTTTCTCTCCAACCCATCTCAAGTCTCTTTCCTCTAACTTCTGCCATTTCTCCACTCTCACATAATAGCCTCTTTTCTTTATTAATTGCTATATATGCATAAATATGGATGCATAAATATATAAATAATCCTGATGAGTCCATTTTTGTTAGTTTTGTGGATATGGTTCCAGGGCTGATGCATTTGTAGTGGATAACCAGTTAGAAGATTCAACTTTGAGAATGGCTAATTCTACCTCTCTCTGAAGACATTAGTTGTCTGTAGTTTTTTGTTTAGTTGTGGGACCCTGTGAGATTTTTCCCTTCCACCATAGAATATGTATTGATATTATTATTGTTCATGTCATGTTCATGGAGCTATGAGAGGCTGTTTCACAGTAGACATACTGGTATTCTAGAGCTCTCTTCTGTGAGGTTCCCTGAACCATAGATGCCATCGCTTTACTGTAGATATGCCATTGTTGCTGTATTCCGTGCTATCTGTTGATCTCTGTATTGTGCCTGGCTATGGCTTTCTGTAATGGTCTCCATTTGACATAAGGTTAAGTTTCTTTGATGAGGGTGATAGTTACACTTATATGTGGGTATAGGATTTAGATACGATTTAGAATCTAGCTGGTCTACCAAAATGGCAGTAGTTGATGTTCACCTAAGATCTATGACCTCATAAGCCCCAGGAAGTCGACTAAGTTTCTATCAGGGATCATATCTTCCCTGCTCAGTGTGCCTTAAGTCCATTTAGAGAGCTGTTGGTTGCCACATGCATGTGAGTGATGTTTATTTCACCTTTATGAATGTTTTGCCATGCTGGACATTGTTTAGGTTTGTAGGTCCTGTAGCTGGATGGGACTGTGGATGTCTTCCCTCCCTTGACAGCTTACATAACATTTTCCAGTACTATGGAATCTGGACTTCAGGAAAGAGGTTTTCAGGTTAGATTCAGATTGAATAATCTATGCCCTGTGTCCTAAATGTACAGTGTCTTCAGCAATGAAACACTTTAACCTCTGAGAGGAAATGAGGGAAATAGCCATAGTCAATACAGTTTTGAGAATCATTTGAACCCCCTGACCAAACATTTGACAGATTTCTCATGTCTGGCACTGATGCTTTGGTTGGTCTATGGTTCTTGTAGGAAGCATTGCCATCCCTAGAGGTGTAACTTCTTCCTTTAATACATATTATATAATATATGCAGATACTTATCAGTATTTTAGGTAAATATAAAACAATGGCTTCTTAAGGCTTAGATATTTCCCCTCCTTCTCCTGTATTAAACTCCCTACCCCTCTCCAGTTGGAGCAAGTCCCATCCTTCTGTTTCTCATTTCATATCACTTGTATCATGCTATTGCCCTCTCATATTCCTCCATGTTCTATACTCATATCTGAAGATTTGGAGCTAGGAACCACATACGAGAGTGAACACATTTTTGTCTTTCTGGGTCTTGATTACCTCACTCAGTATGATCTTTACCAGTTCCATATATGTACCTGCAAATTTCATGATTTTGTTTTTCTTTACAGTCAAATATTATTCCATTATGTACATGAACCACATTTTCATTAACCATTCTTTGGTAGAAAGACACTTAGATTGTTGTTATTTCCTAGTTACTGTGAGCAAGGCAGCAGTGGGGTATGATCTCAAGACCTTTGAGCATACGTCAAAGTAATATAGCTGGGTCATGTGGTAAATATATATTTTAGTGTACTGGGGGTTCTACATACAGAATTTCATAGTGGTTATACCAATTTGAACATTCAGTAAAGAAAAGACAGAATCTTAAACAAATGGATCTGGGAAAAGTAGGTGTCCACATGCAGAAAGTAAAATTAGACCCATATCTATAATTCTATCTTAAAATGAGCTCCAGGTGGATCGAAGACATAGACATGAAACTTGAAATACTGAAACAGTACCCTGTAAGATTCATGTGTGGTCAAGAACTTTTTGAATAGTACTTCTTTTCTGTAAGAATTAAGACAACTGACAAAATGGGACCCATAAACCTAAAAAGCTACCATATAGCTAATAAGTAAACACTTGAGTGAAGAAGACCTTGTGGAAAGGGAGAGAATGTTTGCCAGCTACACATCTGATAGAGGACCAATATCCAGAATATACAAAGAACTCATAAAACAAAGAGTCATGGAAACACATGACACACCTAAAAGATGCCTAGGGATCTAAACAGAGAGTTCTCAATAGAAGAAAGGAAAAATGGTTAAGAAATGCCCCAAGAAATGTTCATCATCCATAACAGTACATTTAAACTTTTAAATGTAAAAAAGTTTTTAAATTACATTTGTTTTAATTACAGTATTAGACTACTATTAATGCACACAAATGTATCAAAACTATATTTTAATTCCAACAGTTATCAGTTATGATTTCCCAATTGAGAAAATGAATGTTCACCAAACTATTTCTGAAAAGTGTTTGATTTGGCTCATGTTCTTAGTAGCAATATTTTTGTTGTTCAGGAGTAAAGGATTAATACACAGTCCTTCCCACAGAGGAAGACTACTCCTGTTTTACAATTAAAATAATGGAATGAATCAAAATGCTATCAGTAATGTCTAATAGATCTTAACACTTCTGAATTTTACATAGAGTAAATTGAGGCCATGATGAGTAGTGTTAAATATTTAGATGCTCATGGCATTGAAGAAGAATCTCATGGGATGCAGCTCAGAATTAAATGAGATGGTATATATAAGTCTTAGGGAAAATATTTGCTGAAGAATAATCACAATAATTTTTATTATTTTGTTTTAATTTCTAATCTTTTATGACAAGTATATTTGAATGAATCGCTAGAAGGAAGGTAAACGTGTGGTAGATCTTGGGAGCGAAAAGAAACAGTTTTTATTGTTTTTATCAATAGGCTTTTTGTCTATCTCACAGGATGTGAAAAATCATAACTGGGCCCAGGACTTTGATTTTTTTATCCCTGGACTCTCCATTAATGTTGTGATTTTTTAAATACAGAATTATTTAATTACATAAATAATACTAACAAAAAAAAACATGAACAAGAAGAAACAAAAACAACTTCTACTGGAAAATGCATTATCTTCACCAGATTTGATAACTGGGGATTTTAAGAAGTGTGTTGTGTTGTTAACAAAAGAATGAAGTGTGAGCAAGTAAATCTTTAGGAAAATTTAAGGACAGAATTAAACAATGTGGAAAATCCCCTTTATTTTTTTAATATTTATTTATTACTTCAGGTTACATCTCCATCAAAGTGCCCTCTTTCCACCCCTCCCAGTCCCGCCCTCCCACCCTCTATTCCCTATCCCCTCCATCCCACTCCTCAAGAGTGGAGTGTCCCTACATAGCAGTCCCCCGCCCCAGTTCAGCAGTCATATGAGGGTCAAGAACCTCCTCATACACTGGCGGCCTACAAGGCAGCACCACTAGGGCGAAGTGTCTCATTGATAGGTAACAAAGTCTATGTTCCTGTTCCCTTTGATGCATTGGTTGTAGTATAATTATCCCCTTTAATGACTATTCTCTACTTCCTATTTTTCCTTTCCTCTCATCCTAAAAATTCATCTTTTTAATATTTACCCTTTATTTTCATGAAAAGTAGGAGAAAGAAAGCAGAGGAAAGAGAATATATTGCACGCATTTTACTCGGCCTTTTTTTTTTCTTTACAAATCAGCCTGTTTTTACTATCTGAGCACAAGCTGCTAAAAGTGAGTATGTGAATCATGTCATCAATATAAAACCTAGCTACAAGGATATTATTTTTCAGTCTAATTGACCAAATACTCTATCTGTTTTCTGTATATTTCTCTATAAATATACATACTAAGTAGTCACAACTTTGAAATCTTGGGATTTTATTTTATCCTATCATTCTTTCTGAGGCTTGCTTAAACACATAATTTTCTTTGTGTTTTAAGTTCACAATACCGACAGATGAAACCATATTTATAATAAGAAGTAATTACTTGTATTTGTTGAATCTTACTATTGCTAAGCAAGTCAAAAATTAGTGTATTTATTTGTGAATATGCCAATAATTAATAGCTGCCTATAATCCATTCTGAAAAAGAAAATAGTCCTTAGCATGAACTATTAGGTGCTATAATTTTGGCACAAAACTCACTCATGTGAGAAGTCCCTTCCCTGTGTCACAGGTTCTTTAATTTATTAGTCCAGTGTCTTACAAGAACACATGCTGCTTATGAAACATCCAACACCTGCATATGCTGTCTCCTCACAGGTCTGGAGGAAGCCAAATGTTTCCCAATGCTTGAGTTTTATGAAGGAAAAAGAAAATCATGTCAGTAAATTCAGAGAATAGTGAAAGCAATTAGTCACAAATTGTAACTCTGAAATGGGGAGTATGAGACTGGCAACAGCTTATATAAACATTCCATGAGCATATTGCTGACAACACGACAAGCTTTGCTGCTCACATAGTTATTTAAAATAAATCTCCTCCCAATGTTGACTCAAACCTTAAACAAAAAAGACAATTCTTTATGACATCAAATTGTACTTATTTTTAAAACAAAATTTGCTATTGTAATTTCTCCTTAAGAAATGGGAGTAGAGGTAACACTGGAAATCTTTTGCAGAGATTTGAGATTTCCATTTATTGTGAAGATGAAAATGCTGCCTCATAGTCACAGTGAATGGAGGGAAATATCAGTCACTTGATTGTTTCTTGGGTTTAGGTGTGCCTTCTAAATTGGTTGACATTCACAGACACTCAGGATGTAAGACAAGAGCTTTCTGTAAATAATACCCAAATAGTAACATAATATAGACCTCAGAAGATACAGTTGGCCCTTCTTGATTAAAAGGTGTATGCTGGGGAGTGAACATTTAAAATGGCTCTTGATTGCCTGTTAATAAACTCATCCCAAAGAACTAACTGAACTTTACTTTTCTAAGATAGATTATTATCATGAAATGTTCATTTGCATTTGCATTTTAAAATAGTATGGAAGTCGTCTTTGTAGAACAAAGAAATTTTGTCTCATAATGTAAATTAATACTACAAAGGCAGTAATGAGTTATATCATTTTTAAATGGCAAATGAAACAGAAATTATTTTCTGAACAGAAAACTCTGGTTTTCACAAAACATGCCTCTGCATGTGTCCAAATACCTAGTTCATTTGCTGAATGGTTAAATAAAATAAGAAGGGAAGGTAAATCTGCTTCAAGCATCATGTATATGATGTATATATAATTTATATATTTGTAAATATAATTTTATATGTGATATATATGAATTATATGTACACATATACATTTAGAGAATCAACAATTCAACAAATAAATTGTTTTCCAAAAGGGTCAGTGATTTTGTATCAAGTGGAAGAACTCAACACTGTAAACTTGTTTATTTTTTAAATGCTTCTTTATCTAAGGTTGCTGATCAGAGATACTAGCATTTACTATCCTCAAGGCTCTAGATTGAATTATTAGCAATACTCACACAATCACAAGTTTATACTTATTATTTTACTTATTACATTTATACTTATTATTTCAGTTATTAAATGATTTATTTAAATGTACACAGTGTGCTTGCATGCCTGTGTGTGTTCTGCAGTATATATATCTATATATGGATACATGTATTTTCAGTTGGGCTCCCCTATGTATGTATGTGAAGAGGTGTAGATGCCAGAGATAGAATTTGGATGCTTGCATAAGCGTCTCTAGCTTAATTTTTCTTGAAGCTAGGTTTCTCATCAATAGTTCACTATTTTGACCAGGCTTCTTTGCCAATGAACACCCAAGATCTAATTGTCATGGCTCCCAATCTTATGCCCAGTGATGGGCTATAGACCTTTTCCACTAGATGCGCTTTGGTGTGGGTGCTGCGGATGTACACTCAGATCCTATTGTTTTTACCTCAAGCATTTTACCCAATTAGTAATCTCCCAGCCCTCAAAATAATCTTGTTTTTGAAGCCAATCTGGGGCCTGTTACAGAACAACATTTTAAGGCAGAAGATTGGATCCTAATTAATTGTATGTCTGAGGCCATGTCAATAACAATTCTATTCTGCTAATCTACTGAACATTGCCACAAGTCCAACTATTTATGCCTAACACAGATTCATTCTGAGCAGTAAAGAAAACAAATGTGGAAAGTATTTGAGTCATATCTAATTTCATAGTCTCATGGCAATTCTAGGATTGATGAAAATACTGACTTAGATTTGTCTAAGGTTATTTTCTATAGAATACAGGGAAGCAGCAAATCAACAGATCAAAATTAAATCAAGAAAGCCCAGTGACAAGGTTAGACTCAGCAGGATCTTAGCAGCCTTCATAAAATGAGGATCCAGCTCACCAGAGAATCACAAATATGTCTGATGAAAAACAAGGACTGCAGTGCTACAAAACTGCATTCAAGGATTTACCTCAACACCATTGACAAAACTTGGTACTGGTCCCTTGTTAACATGCCAATTCATAGTGCTGCTCTTTCCCAATACACTTAGACCCACTTAATATTTCAGAAGGTAGCACTGATTGCTGCTTCAAGTGCAGTAAAATGTAACATGATCACATGCTTCCAGCAGATAAACTAGAAATATCTGTTTCAGGAGATTGCTAATTGCTTTAATGCCATCATTGAAGAAACTGTTTGTATTTATTTAGTAGTCCATGAAATTTTTCAGTTTAAAGTAACTGGACTTTTTTCCAATACTGCTGAAAGACGCCATGAGCTATGACAATTATATGTCCTTGTTTTTCTATAATGTAATATAGCAGAATAATTGAAGGAATTCAATCCACCTATCCTCTCACTCAGAAAGAACATATTACATATCTAGCATAATATAATTAAAGAAAAGTATCTGTATCTAAACTCCTTTGAAGAAATATTAATACAAGACATAAGGTTCTTATATAATATCAGAGCAAAATAAAAATAAGAATGAGACTGAGAAGAAATAAGTGTCCCAGTTTGCATCTCATTTAATGGGAAAGATGTCTTACACGCAACCCCCAACTACCCATGAAACCATTGGCCACACACAGACTAAGAACATTCTTCATTCCTTCCCATACCTAGAAAAACATGCATGAGTTTTCAAAGCATGTGTATTTTCCTATTCTGAACATTTCAGGTAAACAGAAGGATCAAAGTGTGCAAACCACCACTTTTATCCTTCCTTCTCCTCCTCATCTGCTTACCTTAGTGCCTGGTCACTGCACTCCCTCCTTCAGTCTGTATGAGTTGTTTTTTTTTTTTTTTGTTTTTTTTAGTACAGGCTGTCTCACTGTTGACCTAGAATTTAAGATAATCCAGCCTCAGACTCACATTTGTTGATCACTACACACACAGGTACCATCACACCTAGCAATGGTAACAGATCTTCATGCATTTTACATTTTCATGCTGATATGACTGTGTGAGGGATCTATTTGGGAGAGGAGGATACAGGGGAAGGAAAGCAATGGTATACTGAGAAGAGAGCAATGTTTGGATTTGCTTCAATCATTTTAAATGAAACTAATACTTAGTGTAAATGTTGCTTGTTTACTCACAGACATATTTCACTCTATAGATTTAAAACCTGATGTTTTTTTCTTTATTTTTTATTTCTTCAAGTTACATCTCAATCGCAGTCCCCTCCCTATTCCCCCCTCCAGTCCCACCCTTCCACCTTCATCCCCCATCCTCTTCCCTTTTTTTTCTTTTAAGTTTAAGGTATATCTTATTTCTCCCTACAGTTTTCCCTTTCAGTCCAACAAATGGCTCTTTCTCTTATAATAATAAATACAATACAGTACAACAGAGGTAATTAGGCCACAGTTATGAGGGTTATATGGCTTAGTGTACATTCTCAATGTCCAGTCCATATGTATTTGGTACCTGACTTTAACATTCTACTATCTAACCATCTCCATGAGTTTAAAGGTCTATATCTGACTCAGCTTTCATACTAACTTGCAACACAATTTTAAAAGTATCTTCTTAGATCTATAACACTCTCTTGACTCCTAAACAACTCAAAATTTAATTATGAGACTTTACCTATCTGTTCTTCAACCACCTCAGAGACCTGAGAGGGATAAATATATCTGATTTTATAGGAAGTACAGGGCCTGCAGCTTCCAAAACTAAGAAATGACATACCAGTGGCTGCCTGGACAGTTCCCATTTTCTCTCCATACATTACCACATAGATCTTCAGTCATTTGGCCCCGTTTCTCTGACAGACATTAATTGTAGAGCAGGGGTTATGAAGGACTTACCTACCCTGTCTTGGCAGAGCTAGGCTGTCGACTTACCTGCTTCCAGGTTTTGTCCTTTTTGGACAGCATTCTGTCTACAGTTGGAGCAAGGGGCTTTTCCTACCAAGAGATAGGCTTGCGACTAATTCAATCATCTCCCACTGGAGATTCTTCGATGCTCATCTTCTACTTGGAGGAGAATAGGGTGTGCTGTCAGGAGTTGATATGTCTTGATATAAAAAAATCTAAAGTTACGAAAACATCTTTGAATGCCATATTCTGCAGATCTCTTGAGGCTTTTGAAGAGGCCCTATCTATCTCTTATACTAGGGTAAGCAGATGTTGCTTGTCTCTTAGCAGGTTTATTTCTGATTAGCTTAGAAAATAACTATAATAGGCTCTCATAGTGCCTAACAGAATGACCAGCTTGCATAACCATTAGTTTGCATTTCTTAATTATCCTAAACAGTTTATGACAATTAGTAGTAAAAGGTCGAAACATCACATTTCATTTTTTTCTTTACCTCCTAACCCTTCCATCCCATTTCTCTGGGGTGGGGTGTCCTTATATAACAGTCCCTCATCTCAGTTGAGAGGTCGTATGAGGGCAAGAGCCTCCTCATTCATTGGGGGTCTAAGAAGCAGTACCATCAGTGAAAAGTGTCTCATTGCCCGGGATTTTTTTTTTTTAAATGAAGTTAATTTTGGCAGTACAATAAGGAAACCTAGGCAAGTCTACATTGCAAAGTAAAAATCGTATATTTGAGCATGCATCTAGGTTCAGGTGAGTCCTGATAAACTAGCATGTTCTATTGCCTGAGGAATCCTCCAGTAGTCTCCCTCTATTAAGAATCTGTAGATATCAGCATCTGTTTTGATCCTTTGTGGGGTGAAGCCTCTCAGAAGATAGTCATGCTATGCTCCAGTCTGCAAGCATAATAGAACATCATTAGTAGTGTCAGAAGTTGGCTCTCTCCAATAAGCCAGTTCTCAAGTTAGGCCAGTCATTGACTGGCCATTCCCTCAATCGTTGCTCCATTCTGCATGTCTTGTAAGCAGGTTAAATTTTTGTAGGTGGGTTGGTAGCCCCCTTCCCCCACTGGCAGTTCTGCCTGTCTTTAGGAGATGGTGACTTCAGTCTCCATATCCCCAACTTCTAGGATTCTTAAAACCTGGGAGTCTTGTGGAAGAGTTGGGGAAAGGAGAGAAGTACCAGAAGTAGACAGGAACTACACAACAAGACCAACTGGGGCAATTAACCCAGGTCCATGGGGGCTCACAGAGGTTGAACCACCAATCAAAGAGGATGCATGGACTGAACCCAGGCCCCTACACTGAACAGAAGGGCAGCTTGGTTTTTATGTGGGACCCCTAGCAATTGAAGAAGGGCTATCCCTGACAGTTCTCAGTTGACTAACTTTCTCTTAGCTGGGCTTCATTGACTGGCTTCAGTGAAAGAGGATGCAGTTAGTTCTGATGCAACATGAAGTAATGGGGAGGGTTGGTGGTTGGGGTCCCTTCTCTGAGAACATGGAGAGGGGAGTATGGGGGCAGAAGGCAGGAGGATAAGATTGGGAGGAGAGGAGGGAGGGAGCTGTGAAAGGGACATTAAAGTGAATAAATGAATATTTTTTAATTAAAAAGGAATCCTTAGATCAAATAGATACTACTTGCCCTTCACAGTATCTTCCTTGAAAGGCTGAAAGAAAGCAAGGGGGTACTTGAGAGGGGCTGGATGGAAGGAAGGGGAAGATGATATAATTTTATTATACAACCTTAAAATATTTTTTAAAAGATTGTCAGTTCTTGTCTCACATATAGTGTAGTCTACATTTTAGACAGAGAAGTTTTAAAGAATGTCTGCAGGTCTGCAGCAGTCTTCTGAATGCTGCTGAACATTCTTATGGACACAAACTCCCCCAAAAGTGTGAAGTTATTGGTACTTTCCTTGGACATCCTGAAGTTTCAGAGTAAGAGTCTAATGGAGGCATCAGCCTATAGCTTTTTACTGTCCATCATCTCTAAGGAGGAGTCAGTGACCTCTTTGGCTCATCCTGGACCTTCCTCCATCCAGCTGAGCATCTTATGTACAGATAATATGAACATATGGATCAATGGAATCAAATTGAAGACCTAGAAATGAACCCACACACTTAATTTTTCAAAAAGAAGCCAAAACCAAAACCATATAATGGAAAAAGGACAGCATCTTTAACAAATCGTGCTGGTCCAACTAGATGTCAACCTGTAAAACAATGCAAATAGACCCATACTTATCACCCTGCACAACACTTAAGTCCAAGTAGATCAAAGACCTTAACATAAAAACCGACAGTAAATCTAATAGAAGAGAAAGTGGGGAAAAGCCTCAAACTCATTGGCACAGGTGACAACTTCCTGAACAGAACACCAACAGCTCAGGACCTAAGACCAACAATCAATAAATGAGACCTCATGAAACTGAAAATCTTCTGTAAGGCAAAGGACACTAACATTAGAACAAAACAGCAACCTACAGATTGTGAAAAGATATTTGCCAACCCCATGAATGACAGAAGGCTAATATCCATAATTTACAAAGAACTCAAAAAATTAAATGCCAAGAAACCAAACAAACCAATCAAAAACTGGGAAATAGAGCTAAACTAGAGAATACACCAAGGAGGAGTCTATAATGGCTGACAGACACTTGAAGAAATACTTCCAAGAGGAGCAGAAGGCAGGAATCATCAAACTTAGGGCTGAAATCAATAACTTAGAAACAAAAAGAACTATACAAAGAATCAATGAAAGCAAGAGTTGGTTCTTCGAGAAAATCAACAAAATAGACAGACCCTTAGCCAAATTAACTAAAAGGCAGAGGGAAAAAAACCCAAATCAACAAAATCAGAAATAAAACAGGAGAAATAACAAGAGACACTGATGAAATCCAGAGAATATTTGGGTCCGACTTTAAAAATCTATACTCCACCAAATTTGAAAACTTAAGTGAAATTGACAATTTTCTTGATAGATTCCACCTACTGAAGCTAAATCAAGATCAGGTTAATAGATTAAACATCCCTATAGCCCCTAAGGAAACAGAAACAGTCATTAAAAATCTCCCAACCAAAAAAAGCCCAGGGCTAGTTGGTTTTAGCACGGAATTCTACCAGACCTTCAAAGAGGAGCTAACACCAATACTCTTCAAACTCTTTCAACAAATAGAATCTGAAAGAACTTTGCCAAACTCATTCTATGAGGCCACAGTCACCCTGATTCCTAAACCACACAAAGACCCAACAAAGAAAGAGAACTTCAGACTAATCTCCCTCATGAACATAGATGCAAAAAAATACTTAATAAAATATTAGCAAACCGAATCCAAGAACACATCAAAAGTATCATACACTATGATCAAGTAGGCTTCATCCCAGGAATGCAGGGATGGTTCAACATACAAAAGTCTATCAACGTAATTCACCATATAAACAAGATGAAAGAAAAAAAACACATGATAATATCGCTAGATGCAGAAAAAGCATTTGACAAGATCCAACACCCCTTCATGCTAAAAGTTCTGGAGAGAACGGGCATACAAGGACCGTACCTAGAAATAATAAAGGCAATATACAGCAAGCCAGTGGCCAACATCAAATTAAATGGAGAGAAACTTGAAACATTTCCTCTAAACTCAGGGACAAGACAAGGATGCCCACTTTCAGCATACATCTTCAATATAGTACTTAAAGTTCTTGCTAGAGCAGTAAGACAACTAAAGCAGATCAAGGGGATACAAATTGGAAATGAAGAAGTCAAAATATCCCCATTTGCAGACGATATCATAGTATACATAAGCGACTCCAAAAATTTCACCAGAGAACTCTTATAGCTGATAAACACCTTCAGCAAGGTAGCCGGATACAAAATTAATTCAAAAAAATCAGAAGCCCTTCTTTATAAAACAAACAAATGGGTTGAGAAAGAAATAAGGGAAACAACCCTCTTCACAATAGCCACAAACAATATAAAATACCTGGGGTAACTCTAACCAAGCAAGTAAAGGACCTGTACAACAGGACTTCAACCCCTTGAAGAAAGAAATTGAAGAGGCCTTTAGAAGACAGAAAGATCTCCCATGCTCATGGATAGGTAGGATCAACATAATAAAATTGGCCATCCTACCAAAAGCAATATATAGATTCAATGCAATTCCTATCAAATTACCAACACAATTCTTTATAGACCTGGAAAAAGCTATTCTCAATTTCATATGGGACTCCAAAAACCCAGAATAGCTAAATCAATCCTGTACAATTAAAAAAAAAAAAAGTCTGGAGGTATCACCATCTCAGATTTCAAGCTGTACTACAGAGCAATAGTAGTAAAAACAGAATGTTACTGGTATAGAAACAGACCAGTGGATCAATGGAATCAAATTGAAAACCCAGAAATGGACCCACACACCTATGGCCACCTAATTTATGACAAAGAAGCCAAAACCGCACAATGGAAAAAGGACAGCATCTTCAACAAATGGTGCTGGTCCAACTGGATGTCCATTTGTAAAAGAATGAAATTAGACCCATACTTATCACCTTGTACAAAACTTAAGTTCAAGTGGATCAAATACCTTAACATAAGGCCGGTCACACTAAATCTACTAGAAGAAAAAGTGGGAAGAACCTTCGAACTCATTGGCACAGGTGACAACTTCCTGAACAGAACACCAACACCTCAGGACATAAGACCAACAATCAATAAATGGGACCTCACAGCTTCTGTAAGGCAAAGGACACTGTCATTTGAACAAAACGGCAGGCAGCCTACAGACTGAGAAAAAATCTTCACCAACCCCACATCTGACAGAGGGCTAATATCCAAAATTTACAAAGAACTCAAGAAATTAAATGCCAAGAAACCAAATAATCCAATCAAAAAATGGGAGATGGAGCTAAATAGAGAATTCACAAATGAGGAATCCCTAATGCCTGAGAGACACTTGAAGAAATGCTCAACATCCTTAATCAGCAGAGAAATGCAACTCAAGACGACTCTGAGATTCCATCTCACACCTATCAGAATGACTAAGATCAAAAGCTCAAATGACAGCACATGCTGGCAAGGGTGTGGAGAAAGGGGAACCCTCTTCCATTGCTGCTGGGAGTGCAGGCTTGTGCAACCACTATGGAGGTCAGTATGGTGATATCTTAGAAAACTTGAAATAGCTCTGCCTCGGAACCCAGCCATACCACTTCTGGGTATACACCCAAATGTCTCTTCATGGAATCATAAGGAAGTTTCCTCATCTATGTTCATAGCAGCCTTATTTGTAATAGCTAGAAACTGGAAACAACCCAGATGTCCCTCACCTGAAGAATGGATTAAAAAACTGTGGTACATCTACACAATGGAATACTACTCAGCTATCAGAAACAATGAAATTATGCAATTTGCAGCCAAATGGATGGAACTAGTGAAGCTCATCCTGAGTGAGCTAACCAAGACTCAGAAGGATGTACATGGCATATATTCACTTATAGTCAGATTTTAGCTATATAGTACAGGATATCTATACTACAACCAATGCACCAAAGGGAACATGGACATAGACTTTTTTGTTTGTTTGTTTTGGTTTTTTTAGTTTTCTCTCCCTGGCATGAGACACTTCACTGGTGGTACTGCCTTGTAGGCCCCCAGTGTATGAGGAGGCTCTTGGCCCTCATATGACTTCTGAACTAGGGTGAGGGACTGTTATATAGTGACACTCCACTCCAGAGGAGTGGGATGGAAGGGTTAGGGGGTAGATAGGGGGTAGAAGGGGTGAGGGCAGGGCTGGGAATGGGGTAAGAGGACAATATGACAGAGATGTAACCTGAAGCAACAAATAAATAAATTTATTTATTAAAAAAGTCTGATATTAACAGAAATGTAGTTTTGCTAGGATATTTTATGGATAGGAAGTGATTAAGAGCTTTATTTTAGTGACACTGTCATTACTGAAGAAACCCCACAATATTCTTGAGTGTTTTTCAACAAACTAAATTTTAAATTAAATCATTATGAACACATAACCCCATTTTTGGATGCTTGGGTGAAAGGTGGAGAAACACAGGTAAACGACCATGTTTAACTTTGAGTGTAGAAAGTTTCCCTTTTTCTATCTTTAGGAAAAATATATCTAGTATTTGTTTTTACATCCTCAAACATAAGGGACCAATATAGAGATTAATTACTTAACGACAAGTTTAGTGAATGATGTGACTTCTCTGATTCACTGTTCTGGGATCTTGTCATCTGTTTGTGCAGGGAAATGGAGTCCAAACTTAGCTAAGGCTTTCTTTAAATTTGAGATCATAAAGCTGTATAGGAGGCCAAAACAGCTAGATTTAAGGAGAAAATACTAGAAAAGAAAAGGCTCTATGGAAATAATCTGAAGTTCTGAAAAGGGACTTATATAATAGTGCACGTGTGAAGCAAAACTACTCAACTCCATGAAAAACCTCCAACAAGATTACAGCCAGCCGAGGGGCGGGCTGTGATGGCAGAGGTAGATGGATATCTATGAATTCAAGGCCAGCTCCATCTACGTACTGAGATCTGGGATATCCAGAACTACATAGAGATACTCTGTCTCAAGGAAATGTTACCCAGGCTGGAAATAGTGCACATTCCCCCAACCCCAGTAAAGCTTGTAATTGATGAAGTATTAAGTATGACACTCAGAATGATTCTTCCCTTGGCAATAACTACTCTTAAATACTGTTATGCTCTAACTAAAATATCAGTTTCTGATAGACCAAGTATACCCCATACAAAATGATTTTAAATTACCATTAGAAGAAGGTACATTTTTATTTGTTTCATTTTATTTTTTAAATTTAATAATTTTGTACAGAATTACGACATTTATTTCCACCTCTTCTTCAACTCTCCCCCCCCACCTCCTCTGGTGTCCTCTTCACTCCCTCTCAAAGTTATGATCTCTTCATCTTTACTTATTATTGACACATATGTCAATGATCTATGAAACATAATATTTACACATACACATATATATTTATATATGTAACTTGATGAGTCCATTTAGTATTGGTTATATGTATGTATTATATATATAATGCATATATGTATGCATGTAATATATATGTATATATGTATATATGGATTGCCATTTGGGATTTGTTATCATATCAGGGGGCTTGTTACTAGGTAATGCTCATTCTCCCTTTCTCAGCAGCCATTAGTTGCCTGTAACTGTCCATCTAAGGATGGGACCTTGTGAAAATTCCCCCATCCACAATGACACATAACTAGTCTTGTCATGTTGTGCTTATTGTTTAGGCTACCATGTTGCTGAGATTTTATCAATGCAGGTTCCCTGTGAGACAGAAGACACTATCTCACAGCAGGTGTTCTGGTCCTCTGACTTTTACATTCTCTCAATCCACTCTTTCACGATGTGCCCTGAGCCTTGGGTGTAGGTGTTGTAGGTGTATCAGTTGGGGTTCAGCACCTCACCAACAGCTATTGTGTAAATTATGTCCAGTTTAGGTTTTAGCAGTGGACTCAGTTCATGTCAAAAAGTAATCTCTTTGATGAGAGGTGAGAGCAGCACTTTTCTAGGGGTATAGTTTTAGAATATAATTAGAAACTATACTACTTAGGAAAGTAGCAACAGTAGGTTATTTTTTTGGAGTCCATGAGATCACTGGCCTTGAGTAGTGAGTTGCTTAGATTTACTGTGTCAAACAAGATTTCTTCCTATTGAATGGGCCTTAGCTACAATGAGATAATTGTTGGCTACCACCAAAATGTAAGTTCTTCTGTTGCACCTTTGAATGTATATTGCCATGATGGTCATTTTGGGATTCCAGGTTTACAGCTAGATAGGACTATTGATTGCTTTTCTCTCTTCGCAGCTTGCAAAGTACCTGTGGAAACAATGATAGTTGGTCCTTAAGGGAGGAGGCTTCCATACCAGTTCCTGTCTATTTCTTCCAAGTCTGCTGTTGGAAGTACATGGTATTTTCAGCAGTATATTCTTTAAAGTCCTTGGAGGCAACCAGGGGCAATGGAGATAGCAGGTATTGTTTGGGAAGTCTCTTGGACTCCTCTGACTCAAGAAAATATCCCATGCCATAGTAGTGTTGTTGTTTTTTTTTTTTTTTTTTTGGTTTCTTTGTTTGTTTGGGGGTTTTGTTTTGTTTTGATTATTATGGTTTTCTGTTGTTGCTATTGTTGTTGTTGTTGTTTTGATACAAAGTTTCTTTATGTAGCCTTGGCTGTCCTGAAACTAGCTCTGTATTCTAGGTTGACCTCAAATTCATAGAGATCCACCTGCTTCTATCTTCTGAGGGCTAGGATTTAAGGTGTGTGCCAACACCAGCTAAGCACTCAGGTTATTGTAAGATAGTCTATGGCTCTTGGGGAGCATTATTGCATTAGTGCTCCAACTGTAACAACTTCATTTTATATATATATATATATATATTCATTATATACATATATTAACTAATATATTTATATATACATACATGTATATACATACAGTGTATTTTTTCCTTTTTAGAGTTTTTATTATTTTTTAAATATTTATTTATTAATTCAGGTTACATCTTCATTACAGGGCCCTCTTTCTACCCCTTCCAGTCCTGCCCTCTCACCCTCTACCCCCTATCCCTTATATTCCACTCCTCTGGAGTGGAGTGTCCCTACATAAGAGTCCCCTGCTCCAGTTCAGTAGTCATATGAGGGACAAGAGCTTCCTCATACACTGGGGACCCAGAAATGAACCCACACACCTATGGTCTCTTAATTTTTGACAAAGAAGCCAAAACCGTACAATGGAAAAAGGACAGAATCTTCAACAATTGGTGCTGGTCTAACTGGATGTTGACATGAAACATCCTTAATCATCAGAGAATGAAACTCAAGACAACTCTGAGATTCCATCTCACAGCTCACCTGTCAAAATGGCTAACATGAAAAGCTCATATGACAGCACATGCTGGCAATGATGTGGAGAAAGAGGAACCCTCCTCCATTGCTGGTATGAGTGCAGACTTAGAAAACTTGAAATAGCTTTACCTCAAGACCCAGCCATACCACTTCTGGGTATACATCCAAATGATTCATCATTGAATCACAAGGAAGTTTCCTTATCTATGTTCATAGCAGCCTTATTTGTAATAGCTAGAAACTGGAAACAACCCAGCTATCCCTCAACTGAAGAATGGATTAAAAAACTGTGGTATATCTACCCAATGGAATACTTACTCAGCCATCAGAAACAACAAAATCATGCAATTTGCAGCCAAATGGATGGAACTAGAGAAGCTCATCCTAAGTTAGCTAACCCAGACTCAGAGGGATGCCCATGGCATCTATTCACTTATAATCAGATTTTAGCCATATAGTACAGGATAACTATACTACAACCAATGCACCAAAAGGAACATGAACATAGACTTTTTTCCTGTTAATGAGACACCTTTCTCTAGTGGTGCTGTCTTGTAGTCCCCCGGTGTTTGAGGAGGCTCTTTGCCCTCATATGACTGCTGAACTGGGGCGGGGGACTGTTATGTAGGGACACTCCACTCCAGAGGATGGGGATGGAAGGGATAGGGGGTAGAAGGTGGGAGGGTGGGACTGGAAGGAGTGGAAAGAGGACACTGTGATGGAGATGTATCCGGAAGTAATAAATAAATAATTTTTTTAAAAAATAATGAAATTAGACCCATACTTATCACCTTGCACAAAACTTTAGTCCAAGTGGATCAAAGATCTTAACATAAGGCCAGACACACTAAATCTATTAGAAGAGAAAGTGGGGAAACCCCTCAAACTCATTGGCACAGATGACAACTTTCTGGACAGAACACCCACACCCCAGGCTCTAAGACCAACAATCAATAAATGGGACCTCATGAAACTGAAAAACTTCTGTAAGGCAAAGACACTTTCATTTGAATAAAACAGCAACCTACAGATTGAGAAAAGATCTTCACCAAGCGCACATCTGACAGAGGGCTAATATCCAAAATTTACAAAGAACTCAAGATATTAAATGCCAAGACACCAAATAATCTAATCAAAAAATGGGGAACAGAGCTAAACAGAGAATTCACAAAGGAGGAATCCCTAATGGCTGAGAGACACTTGAAGAAATGCTCAACATCCTTAATCATCAGAGAAATGCAACATAAGATGATTGATATTCCATCTTGCACCTGTCAGAATGGCTAAGATCCAAAGCTCAAATGACAGCATACAGTGTATTTTTAAGTAAAAATAAAATAACTTGTTTTCCTATTTATTTCCAAGCATCCCTAGTGTTATTCATCTCTTCTCATTTTCTCTCTCTCTCTCTCTCTCTCTCTCTCTCTCTCTGTGTGTGTGTGTGTGTGTGTGTGTGTGTGTGTGTGTGTGTCCATGCATGTGTGTTTGTATTGTGTTCCCTGTCCCCTAACATTTCCCCTTCAAGCTCTGGCATACCTCTGTGAGTATAATTTCTTCTAGTTCCAATCATTTATCTACAAATTTCAGTCTTTAATTTTTTTCTTTACAGCTAAATAGAATTCCATTGTGTGTATGTACCACATTTTCATTATCCAACCATCAGTTGCAGGATATTTAGATTGTCTCCATTTCCTAGCTACTGTGACAAGAGCAGAAATGGATATTCCTGAGCAAGTATCTTTGGCATAGGATGTTAAATGTTTTGGGCATAATCCAAGGAGTGGCATAAAGGGACATATGGTTGATCTACTTTAGATTTTTGGGAATTTGTCACATTGATTTACAGAGTAGCTCAACCAGTTTGTAAGCCCACCAATGGTGAATGAGAATTCTCTTTCCCCTTCTACCTTTGTCAATATTTTTTGTCATTTTTTTCTTGATTTTGGCCATCCTTACTAGGTAAGATGAAATCTCAAATAGTTTTAATTTGCATCTGCAACTAAAATTCTCAGATTAGGTAGGTTTGGACTGAGTCCACCAAGTTTAGATTTTTTTTTTTTTTTTTTTTTTTGGTTTTTCGAGACAGGGTTTCTCTATTTAACAGCTCTGGCTGTCCTGGACTCGCTTTGTAGACCAGGCTGGCCTCGAACTCGCAAAGATCCGCCTGCCTCTGCCTCCCAAGTGCTGGGATTAAAGGCGTGCGCCACCACCGCCCGGCTTCAAGTTTAGATTTTTATCAAGCATAGGCAATCCCAACAAGCCATCAGCAGACCATTCTGTGTAACCCTGAGAATTTTCTTTGAGCTAGCAGGAATGATCCCAAGAGGAAGTATAAGAAATAAACACTGCCTGTGTACTTTCTATTTCCAAGCTCTATAACCAAGTTATGAGATGGATTAGTTACTTCAGAGAACAAAACTAGAAGGCCTTTGCTATCAGAATTCTTTTTCTTTTGTAATACACAATAACATAATCTGTAAAGCATGACTTCCATAGTGATCCATTGCTCTATACAGCCTTCCATAGACTATCCTTACCCACTCTCAAAAAATAGCCTCTCGATGTTCCCACTGATCCACTTGCTGGACATCTTCCAGAAGTGTCTGATAAGATACCACCACTTTCCCCAAAGGTTTCACGGATGGCCAAAATCAAGTTTCCACTTCCAAATCTATCCAGGGACTTTGACTGCTTGATCACTCATTTCATTCTGTGTGAGAGGAGCTCTAAGTAAAGCTGTCTTTTCTTCAGGCCACAGAGCCTGGAAAGTCCCTTATTGGAATGATTCATACTCCCAAAGAGATTCAGAATTGTGTATTTGTTGAGTTCCAACACTGTTCTGAAGCCCCATATAGAGAACACAGGGATGCTCATGATTACATGTAAGATGGATAATGGAACAGAGCCATGCATGTCATCCATACAATTCAGGAAACAAGATAAGCTTCTGACTCAAAAACAATTATCTGAAGAGAAACCATATTCCCTGAAAGTTTGTTGATAAGTATCATAGCAGTGTATTTCTCACTTAGTGCAGGCAGGAACTGTGGCCAAGTTCTTTCTGATATCTTCCTAAAGGAAGGTACATGGAGAAACCTTCAGTGTTAGTTTTCGTAGGAGAAAATCCAAGCCTTCTTGAAAACTTCTCAGGATCCATGATTCGTGGCCTTGAATATCTTTGGGAGCAATTTCAGAGGAAGAGGCAAGTTTTGACAGTTAAGCACATTTCATTAGTGAAAACACACACAGGATACTGAGAGCAGGAAGACATTAGTGTTGTATAGGGAGAAAAAGAAAGAAAAAAGAAATTTGCAAAGGAACAGTCCAGCTTCTTTTCATTTGAAGTGCCTTGATTTTCTATCCATTACAATCAAATTTGCTTAACTTCCTTTTCTTCTGAGTCTAATGTTCCTGGCACCCCTATACCATTCTCATGCAAACTCTTGCTGCAATGTACTTTCAGATCCATACTGCATAGGCTGTTTGCCTCATCCCATGCTGCTATAGCTTAGGCCTAACACAGCTGTCTGAGGGATGATTACTCTATTCAAGTGCAATTCACCATCTATTTTTAATTTGAGAACACACAGCAGGGCCTGACGTGAAAGGTACCTCACAGAGATGCAAAGCTAGCTCCTTCATGGCTCCTTCCTCAAACCAGCATGCAGCCTAGCTTCCCCGTTACAACTGATGTGCCCCTGCTAACCTAGGCCTGGCACTGGTTACTTAAAACTGAATCCTCACTGCAGCTCTATTCCAGGAAGGTCTGCTTTCAACAGTATTGAGTATTAAAGCAGCCTTTCTACTGTGGATAAGACGGCCATCATAGTCAGTAGCCAAAACCAAAACATTACATGATTTTGGTATTAAAACCACCTTCTTGGGGTTTTGTACAGAAGAAGCCAATTGCAGAACTGTGGCTTCACTTCACTGAAGTGTCCTCAGGACCACTGAAGGTAAAAGCTAGGCCTTCACTTAGCCCAGTGTAATCCCACTGGCCACATTGATATCTCATCTCCTCCAAGCTACTCCTCAAGGGTCCCTGCTCAAGATATGGGAAATCCAGCATTCCCCTCAGAAAGCTGTGTGCTCACAGAGGATCCTTCTCTGTGAAGTTTAATACTTACAAAAAGTAGAGAAGAAACCACATAGAAAAGATATGAAATATTTCAGTCATCTCAAGCAAAACTAACTCAAACTGTCATTTGAAAGAACTGAGAGGGCAATTTAAGGTTCAGGGTGTGAATGTATTACATGCCCTCAATCTTTATATGGTTAATAATTAAAAATCCCCTGACTCAGAAAGATACACATGGCATATATTCACTTATAACTGGATTTTAGCCATACAGTACAGGATAACTATCCTACAACCAACAGACCAAAAGGAACAGGAACATGGACTTTATTACCTGTTAGTGGGAAACTTTGCCCTAATGGAGCTGCCATGTAGGCCCCCTATGCAAGAGGAGGCTCTTTGCTCTCATGGGACTGATGAACTGAGGGAGGCTGATATGTGGGGGCACCCCATACTAGAAGAGTAGGATAGGTGGGAGGGGGTAGAAAGTAGGAAGGTGGGATTGAGAAGGGTGGAGGAAAGGAGCTGTGATGAAGATGTAACTTGAAGCAATAAATAAACGTAATGAAAAAATGCGAGGTGCTGGAGAGATAGCTCAGAGGTTAAGAGCACTGTCTGCGCTTCCAGAGGTCCTAAGTTTGATTCCCAGCAACCACATGGTGGCTCACAACCATCTATACTGTGATTTGATGCCCTGTTCTGACATGCATATACCATAAATAAATCTTTTTTTAAAAAAATCACATACGTTTCCAGTCCTGGTGGTTACTGCTGAAACCTTAGCACATGAAAGGTGGCAGTGTGAGGATTGTGAGTTAGGGACTACTCCAAGGTCCAAGGAGAACAACCTTTACAAAGAATTGTAAGTATTCAAGGTACACATGATGATGGTTTCATATTTCTCTATGCTGTCATACTATTATACAGACAAGCTAGTTAACATATGAAATGCCTTATACTTTATCATATGAGTGATACAGAGAGAGGTGAGGAGAGGACTTAAGACCCACCCAGTGGATCTTAGTATTATTAACTGGTCATTTTGTTCACATTAGCTCTCCAGAACTTATGTATCTCACACAACTAATCTTTGTACCCTTTGGTGGTACATCTCCCTGGGGCTAATAACTACCATTTTATACTCTGTTTCTATGAACTTGACACTTTTATATTTCATATATGTATAAGATCTTGCAGTACTTATCTTTCTATATGTCTATTGTTTCACTTGGCTTAATGTTACTGTGGTTCATCTATGTCACTTCAAATAAGATTTTCTTCCTATGATTTAACAATATAGCATTTGATATACATATGTTTACATGTTTATACATGTATAACAAACCTTTATATATTCACCTAATGACAAATATTGAGCTTCTCCTTCTCACTTTATTTTTCCTGTCTTGTGTGTGTGTGTGAATGCAGACATGCATGTGTCATAATCCCATCATTGTAAATAGTGATGAAATGAAGATGAGAATTCAAATATATTTTTGAGATACTTACTTAATTTCCTTGGATAGATACATACACAGAAGAAAGATTTCTGGATTGTATGCAGTTCTATTGGTTTTTAGTTCTTTTCAGGGGAAGTAGCATTTAGTTTATATTGCTTCCTATGGTGCTATAGCAATTTACACTTCCACCCACAGTATTGGAAGGTTAATGCCACCAGCTTTACCCACACATCCTTGATATGTGCTACCTCTTGTCTTCCTAATAATAACCATTCAAGCAGATGTGAAGCCATAATTCACTGTGATATCAATTTGCATTCCCTTGTGTTCAAGTTTGCTTTTCTGTTGCTATGATTTAAAAAAAAATGCCAAAAGCAACTTAAGGAGGAAATGGTTTGTTTGGCTTAAACTTCCAGGTTACAGTCTATTACTGAGGGAAGTCAGGGCAAGAATACAAGGCAGGAGCTGAAAGTGGAAACCATAGAGCAGCATTACTTATGGACTGGCTCCCAGGCATATGCTCAGCCATCTTTCTTTCCCAGTCCAGGTCAAAATAAACTGTTTCTTTCTTAAGTTACTTTTAGTCACAGTGTTTTATCACAGCAACACAAAAGTAACTAATTCAACCCTTTCTTAGATAATTGTTTTGCACGATTTTTTTCTTACTCATTGCATAGGTTGTCTTTTCATTCTCTTGGCTCCATTGCTATGCAATTCTATTGTTATATTTTTGCTTTGTTATCTTATATGAAAATGTCCTTTACCGACAAAATATGATAATATAAATGTCAACATGTCATTGGAGGCCTTTATTGTAGTTAATATCTTTCTACATCTATTTTGTTCAGGATTTTAGTGATGCATGGATGTCACATTTTGTCAAATGATTCGTCTCTATTGAGAAATACATGTGATATTTTTATTGATTATATATTTTGATAAGAATATGGTAACATGGGCTAGAGCTATATCTCCATGATAGAGTGCTTGTCCCAGTATATGTAAGAGAAAGAAAGACAGAAATAAAGACATACACATGCATCCACAGAGAGAAGGGGGGATGGAGGGAGGGAGGGAGAAACAGAGTCAGAGAAAGGCAGGGAGAGAGAGAAAGAGCTAAAGAGTTATACTTTTAGTGACCACTTTCAGTGTTGCAGAGTTCATGAACTGAAAGCAACAAATTTGCTGAATTGGGCATTCAAACTTGTATACTTGCAACAGTTTCTCTTTTGTGCTTTTATATGTCCCAACATTTAACAAAGATTAAAAATAAACAAATGTAAAACTGATTCTCCTTGATTGCCTTCTTGCCTTGTGTGATACTATCGTGACATCCTGCAGCTTTCCAAAAATCAATGTAAAGCAGTAGTATGTGTGTTGATGATATTCTGCCTTGAGGGTGAATTCCAGCATATTATAAATATGGCAGGCAAGAAGAATGGGACGTATCCCCCTCAAATCCAAATATTGTTGAAATGTAGGCAAAATCAATCATACACACACACACACACACACACACACACACACACAAACTATGTTCTCTGGTAATCCTCCTAGAATAAGATTCTATACCATGACCACAGGCAAAACATAAAATAACTCAAAACTCAAGGGATATGTATTTAAAAGGAACAAAAATCAAATGTGCCATCACAATAAAGAATGAGTTCCCAGGTATCTTATCAACCAGAACTCTGTAGACCCCCATCAATGAAGAAAGGTTTCAGTCAGGATGAATCATCTTTGTAAGTTATCAGCTCTGAAAACATATCTGGTGCATAGACTAGGTTGTTTCAGAATTTTAAACTACTGGTTTTTATATTATGCCAGTTTTACAAAGTATAGCTAACACATAAAAGTTGTGTATGTATATTGTTGATTTCTATGTGAGAGTTTGATATAGGTGTGCATTGCATCATGATTACCATAATTAAATTAATTGTATCCACCACTATGCCTGGTCACTATGTGTGTTAAGAACACCTAATATTTTCTTCATCAGTTTTTTTTATAGAATGTACATTATTATTAATTAAACTGAATATCGTGTATATTAAAGACACAGAATTTGCACTTCAGTAAACTCAAAGTAAGACTAATTTTGAAATTATGAGAGTTGACGTTCACAGTGGGGTACAGTTAATTAATAACACTGCCAGTTGCCTTTGCTCACTAAAAGTTATATGACATCATAGCCATTAACATTTTTACAATGATTTTGCTTGTCTCCCACTTGATATACTTGGAATAAATTATCTGTTTAACAAATATAAATATATATTTGCTTATTTGTTAATATGTTCATAAGTCATATAAACTTCAAATTTCTTTAAAAACCAAAGAAATAGTTTTCCCAGAGTGTACAGAACACTCAGAAATGTTAGTCATGACTAACAACAGTGTTCTGAAATCAAAGTCTCTGGCTTTACATCTGGCTTTGAGTCTTAGCTACTAGTAGTTTGATTTCTTCATCTAAAAAACAGTGCTAGTGATAGCAGGATTTTGAGAAAATTGCTATGAAATTAAAATAAATAAAGGTTGAATTACCATAAAATAATATATTAAAATCATTTAACTTTACATATACAATTGCAAATATAAAATTAAATATAATTTATAATATAAATTTATAAATATAATTGATAAATGATATTTTCTGCTAACCAAAAGTTTTAAAAGATCTTATTCATAATTAAGTGTTGTCATTAAATATGCTTGTAAGGAAATTCAAAAATTACTTTATAACAAAACCATTGTTTTCAAACATGAGCTTTAGGAATATTTCAATATGAATCATACATCAATGATTATGAATTATAAAATTAAGTATAAATAAAATGGAGAGTTGTCACAATCAAGAAGAACAAAGGTAATGATGGGGTAGGTGGGAAATTATACATATATATATTCCCATATATATACATATGCAGGACTCCATCATAAGTGATGACTACCAGAAGTAAGAGAAGGGTTAGCAGAAAATGAACTTCCATACTTTGAGGTGAGAGCAGTTAGGGAGAAAAAATGCTGTTTGCTATAAACAGAGTAGACTGGAATTAAAGAAATGAGTTCACAGACTCTGAAGCTTGTGGCATACACAAAGAAGATGGTGTGTAAAGTCAAATTAGTATGTTAATCAGCTTCCCAGAACATACAACTGAGGTAGACATGGATATCATCAGTACAGACATGCAACATGACAGAGTAAGCAAAAAATACCAAAGGAACTGAACTCTTATATTTTTGGTTGTGAGCCTAGCCTTTAACGGCTGAGCCATTATAAATTCTAGAGTTACAAGAAACAGGGTGGTGATGGTGCACACCCTTAGTCCCATCATTGGGGAAGAATACACCCTTAATCCCAACACACTAGAGACAGAAACAGGCAGATCTCAGAGCTCAAGGCCACCTGATACAAAACAAGCTCTAAACAGAGAAAAACTTTGATCCAGGAGTGGAGGAGCACATCTTTAATCCCATCAGTTGGAAACCACATGTCTTTGATCCCAAAACTTAGAATGCAGAGACAGGCACATAGGATTTGGAAAGATTTAAGTTTAAAAGCTACTTACAAAAGGCAGGCTGCAATTCAAACAAATTGTCCTTTGAGATCTCAAAATATATACACTAAAGGTTTGTTTAGCTCCAAAATATCAAAATAATTTCTTCTTTAATCCGGATTGAAAGGTAGTACTTTATATATTATCAAAAAAACCAAATTTGCTCCAGGAAAAATATTACCTGACCCCCCCCCCCAAAAAAAAAGGTAATTGTCCCAGAGTTAGGATTAGGGCAGGGCTCTGTTCTTATCTTTCCAGGAGATTTAAAGCATCCATTCAAGGAATCCAGGGACAACTGGACAACGGAAACCTCAGCAGAAAACAGATCAGACACCAAAGAAGACGAGTGGCCCAGATGATCCAGCCTTGCAGACTTCTTCAATAGCAGTTTCCTCAAAAGTCTATAACCACAACAACTCAAAATCGCTAAGATCGTTCAGCTCCACAGACTACTCCAGCCAGATCTTCAGTAAAGTTCTGAAGATCAACTTCTGTCTATGAACTTCGTAGGACATCTAAATAGCTGAGCACAAAGGGACTGAACATCAAATGATTCTATTAACATTTTTAACCATTTTTCCATTCTTGTTTGGGCCCCAAACAGGTTTACTACGTCCCAAATCAGCAGGAAGTCATTTTAAGAGAACAACGTCCCATCCCCAGAAGGTGGGGAGGGTGTTCTCCACCTTTGGTTATTTGATAGATAATAGAAAATTTTGTTATTTAGGGGAAAAGACTACAAGCTGTTAAATGGTCTTGTTAAATGGGTTTTGGAGGTTAGACCCAGGGACTTCTCTCTTGTGCTTTTCTGTATCCTCCTTTCTCTCCTATATAGGAGTGAACAGACTTGAGAAAAATGGGACATAGACATAGTATAGGAAAGAACAAGAAAAAAGGACAGATTATTGAATATAGCCTTATACCTTTGTATACTGATACAAAATTAATATTATATTTGGCTAAATTGGAATTGATCATTGTATATTAATGCAAAATTAAGATTGTATAGGGCTACATCGGTATTGATCTTTGTATATTGATACAAAATTAAGATTATATTTGGCCACAATGGTATTGACCCTTGTATATTAATGTAAAATTAAGATTGTATTGGGCTACATCGGTATTGATCTTTGTATATTGATACAAAATTAAGATTATATTTGGCCACATTGGTATTGATCTTTGTATATTGATGCAAAATTAAGGGTAACGCTTCTTAAAGGTATTGTTCGTAGTAATACTTAAAAATGAAATGTCAAGTTTTGACCTCTCGCTACCAACCGACATAAACTGTTTAGGATAATTAAGAAACAGAAACTAATAGTCATGAACACGTGTCATTTTGTTAGTTACTATGACAGTCTATCACAGTTATTTTCTAAGCTACTCGGAAATCAAGTTGCTAAGAGACAAGCAATATTTGCTTAACTAAATATAAGAGATAGATAGGGCATCTTCAAAAACCTCAAGAGATCTGCAGAATATGGCATTCAAAGATGTTTTCTTAACTTAAGATTTTTTGATATCGAGACATGTCAGCTCCTGACAGCACCCCCTATATTACTCCAAGTAGAAGATGAGCATCGAAGAATCTCCAGTGGGAGATGATTGAATTGGTGGTAAGCCATTCTCTTGGCAAGAAAAACCACTTGCTTCAACTGTAGACAGACTTCTGTCCAAAAAGGACAAAACTTGGAAGCAGATAAGTCGACAGCCTAGCTCTGCCAAGACAGGGTAGGTAAGTCCTTCATAATTCCTGCTCTACAACCAATGTCTGTCAGAGAAATGGGGCCAAATGGCTGAAGATTGATGCTGTAATGTATGGAGAGAAAATGGGAACTGTCCAGGCAGCCACTGGTATGTCATTTTTTAGTTTTGGAAGCTGCAGGCCCTGCAATTCCTGTATAATCAGATATATTTATCCCTCTCAGGTCTCTGAGGTGGTTGAAGAATAGATAGCTAGAGTCTCATAGTTAAATTTTGAGTTGTTTAGGAATCAAGAGGGTGTTCTGGATCTAAGAAGATATTTTTAAAATTATGAGGCAAGTTAGTATGAAAGCTGAGTTAGATATAGAACTTTAAACTCATGGAGATGGTTAGATAGTAGAATGTTAAAGTCAGGTGCCAAATACACATGGACTGGACATTGGGAATGTATGCTAAGCCATATAACTCTTATAATCGTGGCCTATTTATTTCTGTTGTTTTGTATTGTATTTATAGTTATAATAAAAAGAACCATTATTTGGACTGAAAGGGAGAGCTCTTGGGGGGAAAAATAAATACCTTAAACTAAAAAAAAAAAAAAAAAACAAAAAACGGAAGGGAGAGGGTGGGGGGGGGGGGGGGGGGGGGGAGGGGGGAAGGGGGGGACTGGGGGGGGAGTAGGGAGGGGATTGTGATTGAGATGTAACTTGAAGAAATAAAAAAAATAAATTATTAAAAAAAATACCAAGGGAGTGAGACAAAGAGGAAGGGAGCCAATCTGTTAAAATCTAAGTAGCTCAAGGTAAACGTGAGGCTGCTATGACCATGTAGGAAAGATTCTGAGTACCAGGACAGGACCTATGCTTCAGAAAGGAAGGGATAAAAACTCTCACTGTTTAAAAAAACAAAAAAACAAAAAAAACAAAAAACAAAAAACTCACTGTTCACACACTTAAGTAACATAAAAAGAAATCAGAGATTTGATAACATCATATTACTGTTTCCTTTAAGACACATGCAATTTTTCAACTAGGTTATCAGAGTGAAGGAAGGACTAAAGAGATTCAAAGAATAATTCAATTACAAAGTGCAAGCATCTATGAGGGAAGTAGGAAAAAAGGAAGTGACAGGCAACAATTCAAAGTCCAGAGAAGTAAGCTTTGTTTGCTTTCTGCTTTTATTTTTATTTTTTGAAATTAAAATACAATTATATCATTTTCCTATCCCTTTCATCCCCCAAACCCTCTCATGCATTCTGCCTCATTCTCTTTCATATTTGTGGCTTCTTGTTTCATTAATTGCTATTACATATATAGATTAATTTGTATATACTTACATATTCCTAAGTACATAAATATAACCTGCTCTATCTGAACAATGTTAAGCGCGCGTGCGTGCGTGCGTGCGTGCGTGCGTGCGTGCGTGCGTGCGTGTGTGTGTTTTCAAGGATGACCAGTGTACTCATCCCTGGAAAAACTATTTCTCCCACTCTCAGGATTCTGTAATTGCCAGCAATTATTTGTGTAGGGTTGAGGCCTCCTGGGATTTCCCCTGTCCACATTGCAATATCTATTTCTTTCTCTTAACATAAGAGGTGTTAACACACCTGGGGCTCTAATGTTTTTAGGCAAATAATACTGAAAGACTATAGTTTTAGCATTTCCTAATAAACCAGGGAAAGCAGAAACACATTTCTCAGGTTGTTCATGGTGCTTCAAATCAAGATTTTAAGCTCCAGTAGGACAGAAACTTTGATTTTTCCTTCTTTTCTACCATCTTGATTTAGTGAGGTATTTTCTCCCTAAAGTTCACTGTCAAATTGCTGTCAGGAGAACATGAAGAAACAAATTCCTTTGGTTTAGGATCTGCTTTACTCCAGCAAACAACCTCATTCTACCTCTCTTGGAACTGCAAAAATTCAAAAGTTATGTAAGAAAATTCAAAAATTTAATCAATGGAAACTTGTTTGAGAGGACATTACACATATATCATGTCATGATACTTGTGAACAGCAAGGCTCCAACATGCCAAATTCCATATCTAATTTTCATATGTTTTCTAGGATTTGAAAGACTTATCAAAGACTCAAAAAAGGGGGGGGGGACACTTTGCCCTCACAGTTTTAATTAACTATATCCACAATTCATACAATTTCCTTACTTTTTATCTGTCTTTCTGTTAAGCTATTCAGAACACCATATGCTTAAGTTACTCTTGTTTGTAACAATATATTAGCCTTTCCTTGTTTTGAGTCCCTTTGACCATGTCAAGGAACCTTATAGATCACATTCATTTGAGGTGTGTCTGATGCTTTTCTTATGATAATAAGGGTAAGGACCTGGGTTAAGATACACCAGGAGAAGCAAGATATCATTCCATCACACCATGCCATAGGTACATACTGTCAACATGGCTTCACAACACCCATCTGGAGTAATATTCCTGATATTCCTGTCTTCCAAAGTTAGTCTTTTCCCCCAACTACATTCTAGAATCTTTACATAAAACTCTTTTCAGTCTCGATTTGACGAGTGGAAAGTTATGCTCTGCTTCATTGATATAGGACTACAAAGCTATTTGAAATTCTGAAAAACACATGTTTTTCTGGTATTTATTTACCCACTTACCATTTACTTGCAATATTGTGGAGTTGTGGATATTTGTATGCTAACTTGACTGATAGGCTTGTGTGTTTTATTGTCTTTGTTACTCAAATTCATCTAAATTTTTTGTTAGGAGTTTCTGAATTTAGAACTTCTGTCCTCCTGGCATACCTTCATTGTTGTGGAGAGCTCTTTTCTCCACAAGTTAAGCTTGCTCTTATTTTGTGCCACCTTAAGGTATTTTAGGCTTACTTTATTTATGCCCACTTCTGTAATCATCATGTTCTAAGGAACCCTATTTCTCTCTCTCTCTCCCTCGCTCCCTCTTTCTGTCTCGTGAAGAAATGTATTAGAACTAAGTTTAAGTATCAGGTATTTATGTTAATAGAATTACTCTTTCTAGGTCCTGTTAGTGGAAAGAGCAAAGGTATGTATGTATGTATGTATGTATAGAAACTCATTTTTATACATATCTAAAATGTGTCATCTTGTAATGTTCTGTATCTTTATTAAGCCAAAAATGAGCTCATGTTGATTTATATTACTAGGATCCATTTGTACACAGATCAATCAATATGTTCTTCATAACTATCAGTGACTCACCACTCCAAAAATGGGATATCTGTCTTTTACCATTCTTCATCATTTCATTTCATCTTTAATTTCCCTATAATATAATAAATATAATATAATATAATATAATTAATATAATATTTCCAGCAATGTCATTCTCATCCCATAGGAAATATTATCATGAATGTACTTGTGTGAAACTGTTCCCTTGAATGTCACAGACTCATTTCCAAAGTTACTTGAGTAGCACTTTCTGTTCCCTCACTTCAATATGTTTCAAATATTTATAATGTAGTTAAGTTGTTTCATCATATCATATCTAATTTTACCCCCAAATTATCCAAATTTCTAATATTATTCATAATAATTTTGTACATTAAGTTTCACTTTATACGCACCAAAATGCTTAAGAGTTTTAACCAATACAATGCCATGTGCTCTCAATTAAGCTTTCATAGAGAATTATTTAATAACATTTTTAAAAATCCAAATATGCACTAGGACTCTTCAACTTCCACTTTCTTCCCATTCATCTCTAACAACAGTGGAATTTTTAACCATCTCAATAGTTTTGTCCTTTTCAGAATGCCACACAATTGGAGTTTTATATTAGATAGCTTTTCAGATTGGCTTCTTTTACTGACACTATGAATTTAAGACTTGTATACTTCTTTGTGTGGCTTAATATCATCAAAACATAGTTACATTTTGGTTATTGTTGGTTTATTTTGAGACAAACAACATTACTAGGTGCCAAATTGATGGTGCAGTGTTAAGCATTCTAAATGTTAATTGGTCTGCTTGCTGTCTATTACTTACATTGACTTTGATTGGTTAAATAAAATGCGAGGCCTGAAATTGGACAAAGACAGAGAAAGGTGGGACTTCCTGAGATTAGAAGGGAAGCCTGCACTTTAGACAGAGGACAAAAACATTCCAGCCAGGAGTAGCAGGAAAGAGAATGCACACCATGGGTTAGAAAAAAAAAACCTCATTCCACATGGCCAGAGACATCGGCATAGCATGGAGAATGGCAGTCCAAGGGGACATATGTTTATATGGGGTCATATTTGGGTAATAGAATTAAGAGCTACCTTAGATGGGCTAGGATTGTACAACCCAGGCCTAGGCTTGTTAAAATCCATATGGTCTCTGTGTGCTCATTTTTAATGGCTGCTTAAAGATTAACTGCCACCAAACCAATTAAAAATAATATAAATACTGGTTAAACAATTTAATTAATTTTTTCCTATACCAAATATTGTCTTTAAACTCTCTATGTATCCCAGGCTAGCCTAAAACTTACAGTAACCCTCTCAAACACTGGAATTACATGGACAGTCTTCATGTCCAGCTTTTCCACTCACCTCATAATGAGCATTTTTGTTCCTCAGTTTTGACAATTATGGATCAAGCTATGTACAACTATGTACATAAAGACATTTGTAAAAAAAAAAAAAAAGGTTTTTCACAAGGCAAAACTATGTTTAGCTTTGTAGAAATGGCAAATGATCTTCACAGAGTTTGTACTACTTTGTTTTGCTACCAGCAATGAACAATAGTGACTGCACTTTCCGGGGCAGAGGTATGTGGTGGAGTCTCCTTGTTAGCCTATATTTGCAACTCTGTAATGAGGCATGATGCTCAGCATCTTTGCCTGAGCTTAATTTTCATCTGTATTTTCATGAGGTGTCTTTTCAGATGATTTGCCCATTTTTTAATTGAGTTGTTTGTTTTCATTTTGTTCATATTTTAAGAGTTCTTTGTGTACTTTGGAGAAGAGTCTTTAATCAGATATTTCACAAATATTTTCTCCCAATCTCTGGCTTGTCTTTTCTGCATTTTAACATGTTTTCTCACAGAGAAATAACTTTCTTTCTCTTTTTCCCTTTCATTTTAACAAAGTCCAACAGAAGACATTTCTTTTCTTTCATGGATCATGATTCTGGTGTCAATCTAACAACCGATGGTTCACGGTCCTGTAGAGTGTTTCCTGAAATGTGAATTTAGAAACTGGATGGTCCTTCTTTTTAAACTAGGATCTACAATGTATTCTTGCTTCTTTGTAGAATGTGTGTGACTTGAATTGTACTTCTTTTAGTTGTTAGGTGTTCATTTTTTCCCAGCACCATCTGTCAAAACTTTTATTCGTTATTAAATTGTCAGTAATCATGTGATTCTGTATCCACTAATAATTTCAAGTACTTCACTGTTCCTACACTGTCTTGCTGTCCAGTACTTCTTATTATGGTATGAAGTTGAGTAATATGAGTATTTTGCCTTTCTTTTCTTTGGATTTGTGGTGAATACTCTAGATCACTTCAGTTTGCATATAATCTTTAAAATTGTTCTGTTTGTTTCTCAACATCTGTAAGTCACCTGTGATTGTGTTTAGACTGTATTGAATTTTTTCACTAATTTCATAGGAATTCACAGCTTAGCAACAGAAGTTTCTCAAGCTGTATGCAAGTACAAATTTTTCCATTTACTTAAAGATCTTTAATCTCCATCATGAGAGTATTATAGATTTCTACATTGACAATTAGGTTTAGGCAGATTCATTTCCAAGCACTTCAGTTTGAAGAGTGCATATTAAAGTCTATGGTAGTTTTCAAATTGTAAATTCCAGTTGTCTATTACTAGCACATCGAAAAAATATTTTCACTTGTATCCTCTGTCGTTATTATACCTAGTTGTTGGAAGAAATTCTACTTGTTAATTCTTTGGAATTTTTTGTAAAGATAACCATGCCATCTGTAAATTGAAGAATGTTTCTCTGTTTAATGAAAATAAAGGGTACCTGAAAACCATATGGAAAAACCCATGGTCATTCAGCCAATGAAAAAAAATCAGTTAGAGGGGACAGTAGAAGAGAGATAACATGAAAGAAGAAGAAGCTCATGAACACTGAGGAATAGGAGAGTCATTCTCCCCTTGGCATGTGTCTGCTGCTAAGTGGCCTCACACTCATGTGCATGTGTATTCTTTAGTGTTTGGGTGGAATATTGTGTAGATTTCTGTTGGATCCATTCAATTCCTATGTTTCTCTCTTTATTTTTGACCAAGTGACCTATTAGACAAAGTAGAGTAGTGAAATAACTATTATTGAATTATGTTAATCTGTGTCTTGAATTTCAATACCAGGCTTTTTATAAAATTAGCATTCCAGTTTAGTGTGTAAATGTTTAAAATTGTTGTGTCTTCCTGGTTAATTTTTCCTTTATTAGAATGAAATATACATTTTTATCTCTTTTGGTTAGTTTTAAAGTTTATTCTGTTGTATATTACTATAATAATGCTTGCTTATTTCCTGGTTCTATTTGCTTGGGTAATTCACTCTAAGTTGTTACCTATCCTTGAATATGAGACACTTGTGGACAATAGAAAGATTTTTTTCTCTAATACACTCTAACCTGTGTCTTTTGTTTGAGTAATTAAAGTTATTAATATTCAAAGAAATTGTTTTTTTTCTTTTTTTTCCTTTATTTTTTATTTCTTCAAGTTACATCTCAATCGCAGTCCCCTCCCTATTCCCCCTCCAGTCCCACCCTCCCACCCTCAACCCCCCATCCTCTTCCCTTTTTTTTCTTTTAAGTTTAAGGTATCTCTTATTTCCCCCTACAGTTTCTCCTTTCAGTCCAACAAATGGCTCTTTTTCTTATAATAATAAATACAATACAGTACAACAGAGGTAATTAGGCCACAGTTATGAGGGTTACATAGCTTAACGTACATTCCCAATGACCAGTCCATATGTATTTGGTACCTGACTTTAACATTCTACTATCTAAACATCTCCATTAGTTTAAAGTTCTATATCTGACTCAACATTCATACTAATTGCAACACAATTTTAAAAGTATCTTCTTAGATGTATAACACTCTCTTGACTCCTAAACAACTCAAAATTTAATTATGAGACTCTAGCTATCTGTTCTTCAATCACCTCAGAGACCTGAGAGGGATAAATATATCTGATTTTATAGGAAGTACAGGGCCTGTAGCTTCCCAAACTAAGAAATGACATACCAGTGGCTGCCTGGACAGTTCCCATTTTCTCTCCATACATTACAGCATCGCTCTTCAGTCATTTGGCTCCACTTCTCTGACAGACATTGATTGTAGAGCAGGGGTTATGAAGGACTTACCTACCCTGTCTT
>CAJQZJ010032944.1:7121726-7161280 GCA_907164525.1 Lophiomys imhausi
CCTAACAGAATGACTGGCTTGCATAACCATTAGTTTGCATTTCTTAACTATCCTAAACAGTTCATGACAGTTAGTAGTAAAAGGCAGAAACATCACATTTCATTTTTTTTTTCTTTACCTCCTAACCCTTCCATCCCATTTCTCTGGGGTGGGGAGACTCAAAGAAATTGTTTAAAGATATATTTATTGCTGTTTTGTTGTAGCTTTGCTGTTTCTCTCTTTTGTTCTATTTAGTTTTTCATATGTTTTGTTCTCTTTTCATGGCCTCATTCTTTCAGTATTCTCTCCAGGGCTGCTTTGGGTGCCATTTTGTTGTAGGGCATGTTCTTTCTCCCAGCCCCAAGCTCCCAGGAATAAGATTATGTAACTCAAAATGTACTTACAGATACCTAAGCCATACATCCAGGCTCATTCCATGATTGGCTTGTAACTTAAATAACCCATTTATGCTAGTCTAAGTTCTGTCATGTGGCTGGTTACTTCTGCCCAGGTACCATGTATGTGTCTTCCTCCATGATCGTGGCAAATCTCCTATGCCTGGCATTATTCCAGAATCCTCTCTGCCTATTTGATGTCCCACCTTCTCTCCTACCTTTCCCAATAGGTCATAAGTTTGGTTTGGTTTGGTTTTTGACAGGTGATTTATCCATACAACACACAAGGTATTCTTTCTACGAAAGACTGTAGATAAATTTTAGTCCAGCCACATGACTGCTCTGGTCACATCCAAAGACCTTCAGGTCTTTAAGATCCAGCCAGAATGCAGTCATGCCACATACTTTTAATCCATCTGGCTGGAATATAGACATACCCTTAGTTCATGCCTTTAATCCCAAACAATGTGGGTAAGCTTATTTGGTAGAAGGAAGCAACCATGTTTGAAAGTTACATTAAGGGAGAGTCAGACCAAAACCTGGAAGCAGGTAAGTCGACAGCCTTCATAACCCCTGCTCTACAATCAATGTCTGTCAGAGAAATGGGGCCAAATGCCTGAAGATCGTTGCTGTAATGTAAGGAGAGAAAATGGGAACTGTCCAGGTAGCCACTGGTATGTCATTTCTTAGTTTGGGAAGCTGCAGGCCCTGCATTTCCTATAAAATAAGATATATTTATCCCTCTCAGCTCTCTGAGGTGGTTGAAGAATAGACAGCTTGAGTCTCATAGCTAAATTTTGAGTTGTTTAGGAATCAAGAGGGCGTTCTAGATCTAAGAAGATGGTTATAATAGTGATGCAAGTTAGTATGAAAACTAAGTCAGTTATAGAACTTTAAACTCATGGAGATGGTTAGATAGTAGAATGTTAAAGTACCAAATACATATGGACTGGTCATTGGGAATGTACGCTAAGCCATATAACCCTCATAACTGTGGCCTAATTACCTCTGTTGTTTTGTATTGTATTTATTATTATAAGAGAAAGAGCCATTTGTTGGACTGAAAGAGGAAACTGTAGGGGGAAATAAGATATACCTTAAACTTAAAAGAAAAAAAAAAGGGAAGAGGATGGGGGGTTGAGGGTGGGAGGGAGGGACTGGAGGGGGAATAGGGAGGGGACTGCGATTGAGATGTAACTTGAAGAAATAAAAAATAAAGGAAAAAAAAGAAAAAAAAGGGAGAGTCAGACAAAGTGACATTAAGTGAGAGTAAGATTTGACAAAATAGGATGTTCCCACCTATCATGAGAACAGAGAAAAAGGACAGGCAACAAGAGAGAACAGAACAGAGAGAGAAAGAGAGAGAAAGAGAGAGAGAGAGAGAGAGAGAGAGAGAGAGAGAGAGAGATAGGAGGCAGTTTTACTGGGAAAGTTTTACAGAAACAGTCTGAAGAGAGAAGCTAGACACAAGTGAAGACAAAATGAGCCAGAGAATGAGCATGAGCTAGAAGATTAGAGCAGATTGCTAGAGTTAGTTTGAGACCAAGTGGAGCAATTCAATCAGAAGCTGAGAGAGGCCAATTTAATTAGTCATCTTGAAGAGAAGTTTGAACCAGAACATCTGAGTTGACCTATTCAGCCATAGTTCAGAAAGCACTAGTATGAGTGAGCTGATTCAGCAGTAAGTCTTTGAGATGACACTTGCATCAGGTGAACAAAAGTTACAATTACAAAAGACAAGACAAAGAAAACATCCAGCCATTGTACTGTTTTATTTCTGTAAATTTGTCCAAAACTGAGACCTGTTTGGGAAGAAGAAATCTCAAATGAAGAATTTCCTCCATCAGATTGGCCTGTAGGCAAATATGTGGGACATTTTTTGATAATGATTGAAAATGGGGGTCCCAGTTCACTAAGCACTGCCGCTGTAGGCAGGTGGTCCTGGGCTGTATTGGAAATCAGGCTCAATAACACATGGGATACAAGTTAGTAAGCAGCACTCCTCCATGGTTTCTGTTTCAGTCTTGCCTTGAGTACCTATCCTGACTTCTCTTCATGATCAGCTATAAACTGTGAAATGAAATAAATCTTTTCCTGGACAACTTGATTTTATCAGTGTTTTATCAGAACTATAGAAAGCAAACTAGGAGAATAATGGAAAAAACAAATAAAATAAAATAAAAAACAGAAACTTCCTAAAATACCTGGTCTTGCTTCCATCTGTTAATATAATAGACTAATAATTAATTATTAAGTTTAATGTTGAAGGTACCTCTACTGCTATTTATTATTTGTTACAGAAATAATATTAGTAAATAAATATCACTTTTTAATATTGTACCTCTTCGTAAATACTTGCACTCATTTTCGGGGCTGATTAAATGAACTTGGTAGAGAAAGTTTTTTAAAAAAAGGAAACTACATATAAGCATTAAATTGATGTAGCCCTTTTTATTAAGGGAATATTGTGGGGGGGCAATATCAAATCCCCAACAGTTTCCTGTCATCTCTTACAGCTATAAAGGAAAAAAAGCCCTAGTGCTTCCACACAGAAGGTCCTGTGGATAGCCCATCATTGTTTTGTTGTCATTCAGTATCTTACATTATCACTAGACTTCTTAACAGTAGTTTCTGAAAGATGAAAGTAGACTCTCACTGAGAAATCCACACAAATGGATTAATTTGTGTCACCATTTTTGGCATGTTGCCATGGATACAGCAGTCTGAAGGTCTCCGTGCTGCTGAATGTTGATTGAGGGTCTATTCACAGTGCAGGGCTTTACAAAACCAGTAACATTAAAGGATCCTCATTAGTGGCCAAAGGATTTACACACATATTTGAGTGATGCCTTAAAGAATGAATATTACCTTTCTGTAAATCTGACCCTTACATATATATCACTAATGAAATTCAGAATTATATCTTGAAAGCACATTTCAATGCAGTCATGATATTTATTTGATACCTAATCTTACCTTGCTTTCATGTAAAGCTAAAGAAAAAGTAACATGAATAAACACACAGAACACACATGTATATAAGAAATCCTGTATTTTATCCTCTAAAATATCATAGGATGTTATTTCTCATGATGAACATGTGGACTGTGATATACTGAGATTAACAAAGGGAACGTTTCCCATCCATTCTCAATTTTGTTTCAGAAGCATCACACTGGTAACTTACATGGTCAAATCACCAAGTGTACAGAGATACATATTTATTTCTCTGAATTTAAACTAAGGTTTTATGTCTCTTATTGATTCCTGGTAATAAACTTCCTCTTATGTTTTCAAAGTAAACCTAGCAGCTCCAATTCAATATGCCAGAGTATCTTTAGTCACTTTACAATGCTTTCCATGTAATGCTTCCATTTCTTTCCTCCTTGGGTATAGTCTGAGTCTTGAGTTGACTTGTATCTCCCTGTTATCAAAGGTGAGGAGACCGGCTTGTGATACCACTGGCCCCACCAACACCTTCAGACCTGTCTCTCTGGTGGGAACACTGTCTCTTGTCTTGGTACATTATCGGCTGATTACTGATGTCTAGCATCCAGTTGTAGGTAATAGACTGTCTACTTCTCAGATTCCCTGATAGAATCTTTCATGCATTTCTTATGGTATTCAGGACTGTTTGTCAGCTTTTTCCATGCAACATGAAAGAGCCTGAGGTTCCATGATTGTAGACATGACCACATAGATATCCCAACACAGAGAAACTTCATGCAACTCTACTGCATCTTAACTAAGGTTTTAACTGTGCCTCAACAGACTGAGTAAGTTACATGAGTAGTTCACTTTGATGATCTACAGCTGTACACCTTCACTCACTTCTCTTAAACGGCCAGAAATAACACCTTTTTTGAGCCTTTCAGATCAAGATTCCTGCTGTTTTCTTTGAATCACAAAGAAAAGTCATCATTTGACACATAACCCACTTATATTTATTTATTTATTTATTTATTTGTTTGTTTGTTTGTTTGTTTGTTTGTTTGTTTATTGCTTCAGGTTACATCTCCATCATAGTGTCCTCTTTCCACCCTTCCCAGTTATAAGAAGAGCTAATCTGCCAATCTGACAAAGAGAATAAGATGGGGATTCTACTGTTCTCTCCTCTGCTGAGATTGGTTAGAATTTACAATTACAATTCATTCCTCTCTTTCTTCAGTTAAACTGAGCAGAAAAGACAAATCAAAATTAAAACTTGGAACTGATTACTTAGAAATATTTCATATGGATTAAAACTTTAGCACCTAAATGAATCAGTATACTGATTAACCATGAATGCAGGGATATTTACACATTTTTGTACAGGTTCATCCTAAAGGAAAAGACTCTAAGTCATGAACTGTCTGACTCATGTATCCTTTCTCCGTGGAACTGCATAAAAATAATACAAGTCACACATTGAAATAAAGCCACATGGATAAAGTGTAGAGCTGGATGAAGTAGTGTTACAAAATAAGTCATCGCATAAAAGGTTTATATACAATCTTTTTATGTGTCACAATTTATAATTTATCCCAAGTTCATTATTTTGTGGCACAGAAAATATGGGGAAAGAGAGAAGGAAGCAGGTGAGGAGTCTAGGCCATTTGACGGGAAGGAGGGACAATTAATTGGGAAAAGTGAATACTTAAGATAGAACCTCATAAGCCAAAATATGCAGCAGCACATTAGCATACAGGTTAGTTACTAGGTGGAATAGACTGTATAGAACTAAGAGTTTAATTGAGTCTGGTTGGTATCTATTACAAAGGCCTTTTCAGGTCATATTTTTTTCTACCTCCTTTTTGATAATGATAGTGTCAGATCTATTTCAGTTTATCTACATTTGTGTTTAATACTCAATGAATGATGATTAATTTTGAGATATATTTTGACCAAAAGTAATGAAAAAAGTATGAATTAATTGTTCTATGAGGCTTCTATTGAAAAATAAGAAGAACTAGGGAAATTTTCCCAAACTTTGAACATTTTAAAGGCTAATAAAGGCAGCCACTGGTATGTCATTTCTTAGTTTTGAAAGCTGCAGGCCCTGCACTTCCTATATAATCAGATATATTTATCCCTCTCAGGTCTCTGAGGTGGCTGAAGACTAGATAGCTAGAGTCTCATACTTAAATTTTGAGTCGTTTAGGAATCAACAGGGTGTTCTGGATTAAGAAGATGTTTTTAAAATTGTGATGCAAGTTAGTATGAAAGCTGAGTTAGATATAGAACTTTAAATTCATGGAGATGGTTAGATAGTATAATGTCAAAGTCAGGTGCCAAATACATATGGACTGGACATTGGGAATGTATGCTAAGCCATATAACTCTCATAATTGTGGCCTATTTATTTCTGTTGTTTTGTATGGTATTTATTGTTATAAGACAAAGAACCATTTGTTGGACTGAAAGGGGGAGCTGTTGAGGGGAAAAATATATACCTTAAACTTAAAAAAAAAGGGTAGAGGATGGGGGGTTGAGGGAGAAGAGGGTGAGAGGGTGGAACTGGACGGGGGAGCAGGGAGGGAATTATGACTGAGATGTAACTTGAAGAAATAAAAAATAAATATATATAAAAAAAAGAAAAACACAAGGCAGTACCACCCATGAAAAGTGTCTCATTGCCAGGGAGAAAGAACTAAAAAACAAACAAATAAACAGACAAACAGATAAAAAAAATAAAAATAAAAAGTCTATGTCCATGTTCCCTTTGGTGTGTTCGTTGTATTATCAATATCCTGTACTATTTGGCTAAAAACCGACTATAAGTGAATAGATGCCATATGCATCCTTCTGAGTCTGGGTTAGCTCACTAAGGATGAGCTTTTCTAGTTCCATCCATTTGGCTACAAATTGCATGATTTCATTGTTCCTGATAGCTGAATAATATTCCATTGTGTAGATGTACCACAGTTTTTAATCCATTCTTTGGTTGAGGGACATGTGGGTTGTTTCCAGTTTCTAGCTATTACAAATAAGGCTGCTATGAACATAGATGAAGAAACTTCCTTATGATTCCATGAGGAGTCATTTGAGTGGATACCCAGAAGTGGTATGGCTGGGTCCTGAGGTAAAGCTATTCCAAGTTTTCTAAGATATCGCCATACTGACCTCCCTAGTGGTTGCACAAGCCTGCTCTCCCACCAGCAGTGGAGGAGGGTTCCCCTTTCTCCACACCCTCACCAGCATGTGTTGTCATTTGAGCTTTTGATCATAGCCATTCTGACAGGTTTGAGATGGAATTTCAGAGTCGTCTTGAGTTGCATTTCTCTGATGATTAAGGATGTTGAGCATTTCTTCAAGTGTCTCTCAGCCATTAGGGATTCCTCCTTTGTGAATTCTCTATTTAGCTCTGTCCCCCATTTTTTGATTGGATTATTTGGTTTCTTGGCATTTAATTTCTTGAGTTCCTTGTAAATTTTGGATATTAGCCCTCTGTCAGATGTGGGGTTGGTGAAGATTTTCTCCCAGTCTGTAGGATGCCGTTTTGTTCAAATGACAGTGTCTTTTGCCTTACAGAAGCTTTTCAGTTTCATGAGGTCCCATTTATTAATTGTTGGTCTCAGGTCCTGAGCTGTTGGTGTTCTGTTCAGGAAGTTGTCACCTGTGCCAATGAATTCGAGGGTTTTTCCCACTTTTTCTTCTAGTAGATTTAGTGTGACCGGCCTTATGTTAAGGTCTTTGATCCACTTGGAATTAAGATTTGTACAAGGTGATAAGTATGGGTCTAATTTCATTCTTTTACAAGTGGACATCCAATTGGACCAGCACCATTTGTTGAAGATGCTGTCCTTTTTCCATTGTGCCGTTTTGGCTCCTTTGTCAAAAATTAGGTGGCCATAAGTGTGTGGGTGTATTTCTGATTCTTCAATTCGATTCCATTGATCTACTGGTCTGTTTCTATACCAATACCATGCTCCTTTTACAACTATTGCTCTGTAGTGCAACATTTGCTTATCCTAATATAAGAGATAGATAGGGCCTCTTCAAAAACCTCCAAGAGATCTGCAGAATATGGCATTCAAAGACATTTTCTTAACTTTAGATTTTTTTGATATTGAGACATGTCAACTCCTGACAGCACCCCCTATTCTACTCCAATTAGAAGATGAGCATCGAAGAATCTCCAGTGGGAGATGATTGAATTTGTAGCAAGCCTATCTCTTGGCAAGAAAAACCCCTTGCTTCAACTGTAGACAGAATGCTGTCCAAAAAGGACAAAACTTGGAAGCAGGTAAGTCAACAGCCTAGCTCTGCCAAGACAGGGTAGGCAAGTCCTTCATAATTCCTGATCTACAATCAATGTCTGCCAGAGAATCAGGGCCAAACGGCTGAAGATTGATGCTTTAATGTATGGAGAGAAAATCGGAACTGTCCAGGCAGCCACTGGTATGTCATTTCTTAGTTTTGGAAGCTGCAGGCCCTACACTTCCTATATAATCAGATATATTTATCCCTCTCACGTCTCTGAGGTGGTTGAAGAATAGATAGCTAGAGTCTCATAGTTAAATTTTGAGTTGTTTAGGAATCAAGAGCATGTTCTGGATCTAAGAAGATGTTTTTAAAATCGTGATGAAAGTTAGATGAAAGTTGAGTTGGATATAGAACTTTAAACTCATGGAGATGGGTAGATAGTAGAATGTTAAAGTCAGGTGCCAAATACGTATAGAGCAGACAATGGGATTGTATGCTAAGCCATATAACTTTCATAATTGTGGCCTAATTACCTCTGTTGTTTTGTATTGTATTTATTATTATAAGAGAAAGAACCATTTGTTGGACTGAAAGGCGGAGCTGTTGGGGGCGGAGGAAGATATACCTTAAACAAAAAAAAAAAAAAAAAAAAAGGAAGGGGATGGGTGGGTTTAGGTGGAAGAGGGTAGGAGGGTGGGACTGGAGGCGGGAATAGGGAGGGGATTGCGATTGAGATGTAACTTGAAGAAATAATAAATAAAGAAAAAAAGAAAAAACACACTGGATAATGAAATTTGACACCAGGAATTTAAAACATATGACATAAAGAAAGTATTCTTATACTCTGCCAGTCCTCCAATAGTAAAATATTTAGAGTAACTCACAAGGTATGAAAATATAACTAAGATACTATGCTTATCCTGATCTCACAATTCATCACACCAAGACGTCAGTACGTTCTCATACATTTCCTGTAGGATTTCTCAGTGTTGGGAGCACTCAGTACAATTTTGAATTTTATAAGAAGAAATCATGCAATCAGGCTTTTATAATAATTTGTTTTTATTCATGAAGTTTAAAGGTATGTATGCTTAATAATTTGAAACCATCATTCATTTTAATGTTTATTCACAGAGAATATTTTTGAGAAAAAAACATTTTCATCATAGAAACTAAAATTAAAATCGAAGACATAATAATTGAAAGAGCCTGATATTAGACAAAAGCTATTGATTTGATTTATTGTTCAATATGTAGGCATTAAATTATGATTACATATATTAAAATATGTTATATATTAATGTTAAAAAAGAATTAACAACTTTTGAGAAATGAATGACTATTTATAAAATTTCATGTATAAGTGTCAATACTGTTAATGGTGAACTAGTGGGTGCAAGCTGTTGTTTGAGTCCAATTTTTCTTTTAAATGTGTAATTTGGGAAAATGCACAAATAAGCAAGTTGTTCTTAGCCTGAGAAGGACCTTGCATCTCTGTAAAGCCACAGCCTGTGTATTCCGTCGGGTGTCTTTTAGAAACCTTAGTTTATTTTTTATATGTGTGAAACCTTTTGCAAGAGTAACTTAAGAAAATTAACAATAGACAATTTCAAATGCTTTGCAAATCATAAAAGTATAGAAAAAAGAAGCCTGCAGCTACTTCAAAACCAACAACAGTGAAGAAAGAGAAATGTAGGAGGGGAAAGCTCTGGCATTAACTTCTTAAGTCAAGGGCAAGTGTGGGGATTGACACTGGTTCTCTATACACTTCTCCGTCTCCATGGATTCTTCTCAAATCCTTAGGACTCTGGGTTTAATAGCTTTTTTGTTGTTGTTGTTTGTTTCCAGCCACATTATCTCACTTATTTTTAGTGGTACACAAAAGACAAAAACAAAACAAAAGATTCAGCAACCATATTAAATAGTCCATATTATATCATGTGTTAATCCATTTTCTTTTGAGACAGGGTCTCATGTAATATGGGTTTGCCTTCAACTCTGTTGCAAGATGACCTTGAAATCCCTAGTTCTCTGTCTCCTGAGTGCTACAATTATATAGATCTGCCTCATCATCCCGAGTTTGTGCATTGCTGAAGATCAAATCCAGGACTTTATACATGCTAGGCAAACACTGTCCCAAGTGAACTGCATCCCAACCCACATGTGATAAGTTTTTGATTGATAACCATATTATAAACACTGTACTACATGTTTTGTATACTTAATCTCAGTTAAACTTCACAACATGTGTTTAAGTTGGCACTATTAGCAAAGATTTACAAATAAGTCCATAGAGAACTTAAGTAATGTTCCCAGTATTTAAACACTAACAAATGTCAATGTAAAAACAAGAGTCCAGTTTTGCTTACTTACCACTTTCAGACAATATTTTCTAAGTTCTTAGATCCTCTTTTTTTATTTTCTTAATACCATGTGTTATTACTTTTTGATAAAGAGTTTCCAAAGGGTTTAACTTAGATAAAATTAAATTTGAGAGTTGATTTTTCAACTAACCAACATCAAAAGGCAGCAAGGAGAAATTTATTTAAAGGAATCAACTAGGTAGGAGGAGAAATACATGTGTGCAATGTTTGGACTGAGAGTGAGATACATGAAAGGAACATCTGCTGTGAGTGCGCTATAGTCCCAAGTTCCCATTAGAATAAAGATTGTTCATACCAAGATACCAGATGCATAGAGTAATTCTATGATCTACTGGTCAACTCTTATTAAAATTTTCTATTTCTAGTGAATTCTGAATTGCACATAGCTTGCCTTCTAAGTTATGTTTTCCAAAGCATCGACTCAAAATTGGGACACAGACTTTTTTTCCTTTTTAGTTCTACAAACTAGGAATATTCGTTTGTGGATGCAGCAGAAGTGGTCTGATGGTCTGAAAGTAATAGAGAAGTAACCTATCTTCATCATAACAGTCATATTGATTTATAATAAATGTTTTCAATTCCTAAATATTTTCCATAATTGTGAGTGCCTCCATGAGATTTCTGTGTTGAATACCAAAAAAAGAAAATAAAATCTGAACATTATAATTATCTATCTCACAATGATAGAACTTTCTTTCCTAACAATGAAATCCTAGATGCGATACCAATAAAGTCTGAAAACTGTAAGAATCATAATTTTGAACACTCTTTAAGGTCTCCATATGTAGTAGCCAATACGAATCAGTAAAAGTAAAAAAGCCATACCAATATTTAAAGAGAAACATAAATAGCATCATTATTTGCAATTTACATTATTTTCTTCCAGAAAAAAAAATTTAGAGAGCTGATTGGGAAAGTTATATAATTAACTAGAGATTAGTGTACAACAAATATTTTTGTAGATGTGAACAGTTTATTACAAATTTACAAAAACTTGTTTGAAAAACATGCCAAATCCTGTAAAATATTGTCTTCATGCTTTTAGGGTACTATCATAAAATGTCCAATACAAAGTGTCTAATGCTTTTAAATGCTGTGATGAAACACCATGACCAAAAGCAACTTGGGAAGGAGAGGTTTTATTTCATTTTATACCTCATAAACCTTTATCCAAGGAAGTCAGAACAGGAGCCTGGAGGCAGGAATCAATGAAGAAGTCATGGAGGAGTGCTACTTCTTCTCTTGCTCCTTGTGGCTTGCTGAACCCACTTTTTATAGCACCCAAAACTACCTTCCCAGATTACCTACCCTACTACCTGTAGGATGGGCTCACTCATATAAATACACCCCAGACTTACCTACAGCTTTGTTGGGTAGAGTGTTTTCTCAATTGGGGTTCTCTCTTTTGAAATGACCATAACTTGTTCACATTGACATAAAAGTAGGCATTAACCTTAAGTCCAAGTGGGTCAAAGACCTTAAAATAAGGCTGGACACATTAAATCTACTAAAAGAGAAAGTCAGAAAAACCCTTGAACTCATTGGCACAGGTGACAACTTCCTGAACAGAACACCAACAGCTCAGGACCTAAGACCAATAATCAATAAATGGGACCTCAACAAACTGAAAAGCTTCTGTAAGGCAAAAGACACTGTCATTCGAACAAAACAGCTACCTAGAGATTGGGAAAAAAATCTTCACCAACCCTACACCTGACAGAGGGTTAATATCCAAAATTTACAAAAAACTCAAGAAATTAAATGCCAAGAAACCAAGTAATTCAATCAAAAAATGGGGAAAAGAGCTAAACAGAGAATTCACAAAGGAGGAATTCCTAAAGGCTGAGAGACACTTGAAGAAATGCTCAGCATCCTTAACCATCAGAGAAATGCAACTCAAGACGACTCTAAGATTCCATCTCACACCTGTCAGAATGGCTAAGATCAAAAGCTCAAATGACAACACATGCTGGTGAGGGTGTGGAGAAAGGGGAACCCTCCTTCATTGCTGGTGGGATTGCAGGCTTGTGAAACCACTATGGAGGTCAGTCTGGCGATATCTTAGAAAACTTGGAATAACTCTTCCTCGGGACCCAGCCATACCACTTCTGGATATACATCCAAATGACTCCTCACTGAATCACAAGGTTGTTTCCTCGTCTATGTTCATAGCAGCCTTATTTGTAATAGCTAGAAACTGGAAACAACCCAGATATCCCTCAACCAAAGAATTTATTAAAAAACTGTGGTACATCTACACAATGGAATACTACTTAGCTATCAGAAACAATAAAATTATGCAATTTGCAGCCAAATGGATGGAACTAGAGAAGCTCATCCTGAGTGATCTAACCCAGACTCAGAAGGATGTGCATGGCATCTATTCACTTATAGTCATATTTTAACCATATAGTACATGATATCTATACTACAACCAACGCACCAAAGGGAACATGGACATACACTCTTTTTCTCCCTGTCAATGAGACACTTTTCCCTAGTCGTGCTGCCTTGTAGGCCCCCAGTGTATAAGGAGGCTCTTGGCCCTCATATTACTGCTGAACTGGGGCGGGGGGCCATTAGGTGGGGACACTCCATTCCAGAGGAGTGGGAATTAAGAGTTAGGGGTAGAGGGTGGGAGGGCGTGACTGGAGGGGGTGGAAAGAGGACAGACAGTATAATGGAGATGTAACCTGAAGCAATAAATAAATAAATTTTTAAAAATAAAATAAAAAATAAAAACATTGATGTGAGACCAAATCTAATTAAACAAATAACTACAATGAAGAATACCCATAGACAATAATATGCAACTAGAAAGATGAGAAATCTGGGGCTGTAGATATGGGTCATTGGTTCAAAGCACTTGTTGCTCTTACAGAGAACTCAGTTTCAGTTCCTAGTACCCACATGGGGGCTAATAACCATCTGTAATATCAGTTCTAGAGGATCCAACACCATCTTCTGGCCACACATGGTACACAGATATATCTGCAGGAAAAGTCCCACACACATTAAATAAAAACAAATAAGTCTGTTTTTAAAAAAAGATTTCACTACTCAATACCATTCAGAGTAGTGAAAGATATTGACAATAGTTTCTTCTGTAATTCACATGTATCATCTAAATTTTCTATGAGAAACAGAAAATATTCTCAGAAAAAAATGTTTTACAAATAGCTTGAAATTAGGAGCAATAGCTTAAACTTTTGTGGGGTGTTTAGATTGTTCTTTGTATAGTTGTCATGATTTGAAAGTTTCTGCTCTGTTTTATATTTTAAAATTTAGTCAATAAATGAATGTAAAGGAATTTAAAATGGATTCCTCATACTTCATGATTTTATTGCTTTTCCCTTTAGTCACAAATATTCTAAGTGTTCAGAATATCCACAGTATTTATATAATCATATGTGGCATATAGTTGTGATAAAAGAAACAAAATTGCCTATTTGATATTTAGAAAATATATGTAATTGTTGGTGTTCTTCCAAAAGTGTTTCTGACATAATTTGCTACATAAAAGAATTGTGTCAGTTTGGTATCTAAAATTATGGCACTTTTAGTTTTTGTTTTGTGTGCACAATGTTATGCATGTGCAGGTACCCATGTGAGCCAATGCATGTGAAGGCTAGAAAATTATCACACACGGTCCTCCTCAAGTGACATCCATGTTTCTTTCTTTCTTTTTCTTTTCTTTTTTTTTTTGTTTTTTTTTTTTTTTTTTTGAGAAAGTTTCTGTCCCTGGACTGGGAACCTCTAAGCAGGCAAGGTTTCCTGACCAGCTAGCAGTAAGGATTGGCGTGTCTCCATCTCCACTGGATTGAGTGGAGTGCAAACATGTGCACCTCCTTTTTCTTCTTTAAAATTGAACATGTTAACATGTGAGATATGAAAAAAATATTTAATAACTCTTTTCATACATAAATGAATGCATTGAGTGTTTGTCATTAATTAACTTTAAAATACATATAACTATCAACACTTTTTAAACAATTCATTTAATACACCAAAATATCCTAACTCTGAAAAAATATATCTTTTCTAGTCACTTCCTTCTGATGTCTGGTAAAGATGTAGACAAATGATCATTATTAAGGATAATGAACTATTTAGATTTTTATGTTATGCTAATGACCTTTTAAATATAAGCTCCTATCAAACAGTTCATAATGATTCCAAAAGAATCCAATGTGTAAAGATCTATATTATGAACTTTAAACAAATTTCAACATTAGAAATTCATGAACCCATCTAAGTTCTATTTCAAGGACTCATCTTGAGAGCAATTGGCAAATGCTCTGAAACAGTCAATTAGAAGTTTCCATGAGCAACTTGGAGCCAAGACACTGTGGTCTTGGCTCAATGATACCTCAGTGGAATGTTCAGTCCAATTCATCATGTGAAAAGTCCATTTTGTTTTACATGACACTTGGATACTTCATTAAGGGAAGTGCTAATCAACAAGAAATAACTTGTACTTCAACATTCACAGCTTAGAAAGGATAAATCAGCAGTGATTCTTCTAAAAGATCTCCAGGACAGGAGGTCGGGTGGGGAGGAGAGGCAGCCAGAATAAGCAATACAAACTTGTTGTCCCACCAGTGACCTTTATTTCAAGCTACAGTTCCATTCTGATGTAGATGTTGGAGATGGTTCCATTTCTATGTGACTTTAATCCAAACCAGCTCCCTAAAATTAGGTTAAAAGAGAAAAGAAAAGAAATTTTAGATGCCGAGGAACAAAAAGAGAAGTAAGGTGTGATGTGTGCTATTAATGAACACAACTCACTAGTGAGACTTGGCAGGGTTTTAGTTTTCTGCTCTTGTGTGAACACAAAGAAGAGGGAAAGACCATGTGCTATTTACATCAAGTATCTTCTATTCACCTGTTCAGTAAAACGGTTGAGCAAGTAACAATTATTTCAAGACAAGAGAGTTCTTTAATCAGAGCATTACTTCTAGGAATTATTCTTAAGGTCTGAAACAAAATATATATTATATTTATTATATTTCATGTGTTAGGGGATGGGTAGTACATGCATGCTATGGTATCCTCATGTAGACTGAAGGACATTTTTGGTTCTCTCCTTCCACTAAATGGATTCCAGGGATCAAACTCAGCTTGTCAAACTAGGCAGTATTTGTTGTTATCCATTAGCAGTCATATAAGATGTGTCTTTAAAGATCTTGTGACAAACTGTAGCAGCAGAAGAAGATAAAATAATGTCATGGACATAGACTTTACTTGGGGTGTGTTATTAAATGTACTTTAAATCTATGGTATGCAAACCAGCTAGCCTAACTATAACTTGTATTATGTCCTAAAAAGCAAAATTAAATATCAATCCTTCCACCACATAGTCTCATACAGAGTACAAAGATGACAGCCTCTCATATGTATTTTTTCAGCAAAATTTGGTCCACTGCAATTGCATTCTTTTCATTTTTCCCTAAATATATTTTATGAAAAAAGGAGTATGAGAATAGGAGAAAAGAGTCTAGCAGTATTACTCATTTTAATTATTATAAACATTAAGATAAGTGAGAAAATTACTTATATATTTCAATCCTGTTTTTCAGGGAAGGTAAGCCTTATTATCAGTTGATTTATGAAATATCAGATGTAAAGAAACTCTATTCTTAGAGAAGTCACAATTTCCCTTTCTACCATGACATATACTATTATCTTTGAAAGATAATGTAGGCCTCACAAGAGTAATATTATATATATATTTATATATATAGAGAGAGAGATAGATATAGATATAGAGATATATATAGATATAGAGATATATAGAGAAATATAGATATATATATAGAGAGATAGAGATATATATAGAGATAAAGATATATAGAGAGATACAGATATAGAGAGAGATAGGGAGAGAGAATGGGATTTTGTAAGCCTGAGAAGAGTTAAATATAGTGAGAATGTGCCTGCACGAAGTATCCAATGAATAGATTTTAATGAAGAAGAGATAAATAAGATATGAACAACTGTGGTAATACTACAAAGAGAGCTTAAGCACAATTTAGAAAGAGTGAGCAACTTTTGTAATATAATATGAAGAAGCAATTTTAGTGTTTATAGTAACTTGAGTAATCAATACATTGTCTTCAAAATTTGAGAAATGTAGCTAAACTAATGTTATTGATTGCTGTCTATTTATTACTCGGTTAACTATATTTATACTTGTGACAGATGGAGGAATTTTTTCCAGACTCAGTGTAACAAATTCATTTGCACCCACATTTTAAAAGTAAGCAGGCCATTATTGAGAAAATTTGTTGTCAAATAATTATGTCATTATGAAAAATGAAATTGTCATCAATGGCTGTGATGACCAGTTAAAGAAATGTGAATCTCAAGGAAATTAAAACAAAGAGATGACAATTTCAATCTTATTATTTTCAGTTGACTTATGAAGTATGAAATTTGATAAATTGTTAATGATGTTCACAAGCTAAGAAATTATAGGACCGACCCCAAGTTAACTTTTAGCATCACTTTTATGAGGACATCAACATTGATGGCATATCTTCTGCTCCATACCTCAGCATTCCCACACTCTCTTGATGGATTTGCACCATTTGATTTGTTGTTAGGTAATTTACTGGATTTTCTCTTACATCAAACTTGAATTTTAGGACCTTCAAAGGTGTTTGACTTTTTTGTTTTCAGTTCTCTTTTCTCTGACACATAGAGTTCTTAATAAATATTTTTAAATATATTAGTGAGCTGACCAACTTTTCTTTTTCTTGGGATTTGTCCTTACCAGTGGGATTGGACAGACAGGGAAATAATGCCTAACATAATACTAATACATATTATCTTACTGTTTTCTCAGAACTCTTTAAACTGTCCTATGTGTTTTGCATGTTTCTAATGTATTTACTCTTTAGAAAAATTTATTATTATTCAAGGGTTCACAGGATAGCTACAGCACTGTTTACAGTATATAGGATAGCATGTAACAGGAACTTTACTGTGTGAATATATATATAATGATATAATTCAATTTTCTAACTTTTCATATACTACATTAACTACTTCCTAAAATCCCTTGCTTCTACTTTGGCCCTTTAATCTGGTTTTAGGAAATTCCTTCTTCATTCAAGATTTGGTTCTTATCTTGCAACAATGTCATAATTTACTTAAAGTGTCATTTATGATACTAAATGTTGACCCCTCCACAGTCTCCAATGTGTGATGCACTTGAGTAGAAAATATTTGTTCACCTGTTTCTTAGTTCTATAGGAGGCAGGATTATTTTCTTTTATTTTCACTATTATAAATATTTGTCATTGCATCTTATCCAGATGCATATTTTAGAGGTAGTTTATTAGCTGGGCATAATGGCACATTCTTGCAATCCTGGTACATGAAAGATGGAGGGAAGAGGATCAAAAGTTTAAGGGCAGCCTCAACAACATGATTAAAGGCAAGCCCAGGCTACCTGAGAATCAGTCTCACAGAGAGAAAGAGAAGGAGAGGAAAAGAAGAAAGAGAGAGAGAGAAAATTATTATATTGTTAAAGATATTCACAAGCTAAGAGTTTTTAAATTCCCTTTAAGAAAACAAGATTTTTTAAAAATAATTCTGCTAGAATTCTGATTAAAGTATGTACTTCCTCTTTATTATACATTAATATGTGGCAATCATACATATATTTTATTTTATAACCACACATGAGACATGCATCCTACAAAATAACTTTTGGTTAGAGAAATGCATGTTTGACTTTCTCAGCCATGCTGTTTAAGTAGAATCATGGGACTTGGGGCTCCCTGCACACTTAGGTAGTGGCTCACACAGTTACTCCTTCAAGTCACTCCATACTATACACACATTTCGTTCTTTCTAGATAAGAAAACCCCTAGCAGCTCAGTGCTGGGATTTGGCTAAGTGGATAATCTAAAGCACTGGATGCTTTGTTAAGTCTTATCTCCTCAATCCAAAGCTCTGGAGTGTACTATATTGGGCTAGAAATCTTAGAAGAGGACTTGTTCTCACAATATTTTTCAACATAATTTGTTTCTTGTTTTTGCCAAAAACAATGTAAAAGAGATGTGGCAACACATTGAGGATTGCCCTTAGGTTAGTAGAGAAAAAAGAGGTGGGAGAAAAAATTAAAGTCTTGAAAATTTACAAAGTTCCATTCTGAATTGTAGTCAAAAACATCAACAACAAAGACACAATCAAAGTGGTGAGCATGGCAGATATTCCCCCTTATTTTAATAGATCATTCTGTGGTTCTTGTGTAGATATAAGCCATCCATTCAACTTTTCTCTGCCTCTGGCAATGTCCTTTCAACTAAAATGGCTAAAATGGTAATGGAAAGATAAGAGTTCTAAGAGGGCAGCCTATAATAAGAAACACAATAACAGGAAATAGGTGGTGGCCACAGGATCATTAAAATGTGCCTTAAGTGTGAACTTGAGGGAAAAGTGAAAAGCAAGCAATGACAGGGGCCAGAAAGGAGCAGTTCCTTCACTGAGAAAAAGCATCATGTGTTTGAAGTACATTGGTTTTTCACTGTCAGAGAGTGTTCATTGACACTGCTGTCCAGGATACACAAAAATGAAAAGGGGAGAAAGAAAGAAAGAGGGAGGGTGAGGGAGAGAGAGAGACAAGGAGAAGTAGTGAGGAGGAGAGAGAGATTAAAAACAAAAGGGAAATACTTGTAATTGAATTTAGAGTCTACTTTGCACACTTGAAGATAATTCAACATTTTCAAATGTATTTAAAATGTTTAATTTGTTAATTCAAGAGATGCTTAGTTTTTTTGCTTTCTGTAAAAGTAATCACAATTTAATTATCTTAACAATATTTGATATAATAAAAACACTTGTTCAAAGTGGACTAGAATTTCAGGAACATAAGCCAGCAGTATTACCTAAGTACCTAATTCCAGGCAACCCAGGATAAATAAAATCACAGTCCACAGAGCATGCATGAGAAAAGTGTGCTGTATAAAGTCAGTTTCCAAAAGTATCATTTTGTTGAGAATATTAACTCACAGGAGTTCCAATGTAAAATTCATTAAGTAGAAATACCATTTAGATTGTTAAAATGAGCCATCATCATCTGCCATGGCTACCAACTTATTCACAGGGTCCCTCTGCCCTCTGGGTAATTGTCTAAATTTACAGTCTGTCCTCAGAAAAAAGCTTCTAATATCACAAAAAATATTCAACACTTCAAATGTTATTTTAAAAAATACATCTCAAAGTCTTCTCAACAGAAAGAATATACAATATTCCAAGGTGGAGAAGGCATGTGAAATAATTTCAGAATGTGACTAGTAGTCATTCTATTTGAATGTTTCTTCATCCCCTCCACAAGCATCTTATAACTGTAAGGTTGTGCTTAATGTCCTGAGTTTCAAACAATTCTTTTACCTTTGTTCAAAGGAAGTCAAACACAGGTAACAAAGGTGCATCTGCTGAACTCACTAGTCCACTTGTGAAATAAACAAGGTGCACATTATTGATGCTGGGACTGGTAAGGAATTTGAAACCTGTTCAGAAATGTTAGGAATTATCTCAGGAGGAGCAAGACCTAATTTGGACTGAAGCAGTTTTCAAAAATCTGAGGGGAATAAATAAAAAGGCTCAAAGGCAAGGCTGATGTTTGTGCCTCTTAAAGCTCCAGTCCCCAGCACAGTTGGGTGTGGATGTACCCTTCTCACTGAAATAAAGAAGGGAGAGTTCATTGAAAACTGAAGAAATAAATCATCTCCCAGCTGCATGCCTTTCTGCAGTGGGAAGAGTAGAGGCAGCTTTTAAAGCCTGTTTATAGTTGAAAGATTCCTTCCCAGTCCCACTGTGCATAGAACCACGTTCCTCCAGTAAAACTGGCTACCATTTCCTTATTTTGAATTCTGTTTTTTACCCTTTCTATTTTACAAATTAGTTCCTTGAGAGTTTTATATAATATTGATCATATTGTAACCTTTCCCCCAAAGTCCTCCAAGATGTACTTCCCTCTCCACGCATCCTACTTTATGTTCTTTTTGTTTTGTTTTTCAGAGAAAGGAAAATTTGTTTTCCTTTAGAAGAATATTGTACTTACAATTTTTGCTTCAACTAAAATCTAATCATATTCCCCCTTACCTTTTTGACTCCAGTCCCTCCTGTATCCTTTCCACCCAACCCATCTCATGTCCCCCATTTCCTCTCAAATTGATATCCTCTTTTCCATTATTACCATTTTAATATTATTAGATGTACATATGCATAAATATATCAATAAAACCTGCTAAGCCCTTTTATGTGGTTTGTGTGTATATGATCAGAAGGCTGGCCACTTCCACTTGTATACTCACTAAGAAAGCTCATCCCTAAGAGAGAATAATTCTCCCTTTCTCAATAGGATTAGTTTCCAGCAGTTTATTATCTGGAGATGTGACTCCCTGAGAATTTCCACTCCCATATTAGATTACTTATTGGTTATTGTCATTATTTAGCTTTTGTTTAAGCAGCCATGTTGTGGAGGTATTAAGGGTATAGCTTCCCTGTAGTTTCTAGGAGACAAAACCTCACAGCAGACTTCCTGGTTCTGGGTTTTACAATTGTCCTACATCCTCTTTCTCACCATTCTCTAAACTTCAAGTGCAGGAATTGTGTTGTAGATATATCCATTCAGGATATAGTCCCATAGTTAGATGATATATGTATTATGGCCAATTGCAGTTTTCTGTGATTGTCTAAACTGACAAAGAGAAGCTTTTTTTTTTTTTTTACTCATGTTGCAGCTATCTGAAGGTTAGTATGAAAGCTGAGTTAGATATAGGACTTTAAACACATGGAGATGGTTAGATAGTAGAATGTTAAAGTCAGGTGCCAAATACATATAGACTGGACATTGGAAAAGTATGTTAAGCCATATAACTCCTATAATTGTGGCCTATTTATTTCTGTTGTTTTGTATTGTATTTATAGTTATAAGAAAAAGAACCATTTTTTGGACTGAAAGGGAGAGCTGTTGGGGGGAAAAAAGAAATGCCTTAAACTAAAAAAAAAAAAAAAAAGAAGGGAAGAGGATGGGGGGTTGAGGGGGAGGAGGGTGGAAGGGTGGGACTGGAGGGGGAAGTAGGGAGGGGATTGTGATTGAGATGTAACTTGAAGAAATAAAAAATAAATTATAAAAGAAAGAATACCTTTTTGAACACAGTTAGGAATAATGCTGTTCTTATAAAGTGGTAGTAGTAGGCTTTCCTCTAAACCCATGACCTCATTTGTTGCACATAGTTGAGTAGGTTTCTAGTACTAGTTATTATTTCCTTTTTGTTGAGCAGGCTTTAGGTCCAATGAAACAGTTGTATGTTACAGACAAGATATGTGTGCCACTATTGCACTTTCAGAGATGTATTGCAACATTGGTCAGTATTGTGTTTCATAGACATCACATCTGCATAGGAATATTGATTGTTTCCCTTACCTAACAGGTTGAGCACTACTACTATGAAAACTAGACTATAGGATGGAGATTTTCAAGTTTGTTACAGCTCAAATTTTCCAAGTCTTCTGTCAGAAGTATGCAGTGATTTTCACAATAAGAACTTACCTGCACAATCTGAAAGGCATCCAAGGGCAGTTGTTGGGGTAGTGTTAAGCATTCTAAATGTTAATTAATTGGTCCTGCTTGCTGTCTGTTACTTACATTGACTCTGATTTGTTAAATAAAATGCCAAGGCCTGAGATTGGCCAAAGACAGAGAAAGGTGGGACTTCCTGAGATTAGAGCGGAAAGCCTGAGCTTGAGACAGAAGAAGAAAGCATTCCAGCTAGCAGCAGGAAGAAGAAAGCATTCCAGTCAGGAGCAGGAAGAAGAAAACACATGCCATGGGTTAGAGAAAAGAACCTCATTCCACATGGCCAGGAACATCGGCCTAGCATGGAGAATGGCAGTCCAAGGGGACGTATGTATATCTGGGGTCACATTTGGGTAATAGAATTAAGAGCTAGCTTAGATGGGCCAAGATTGCACAACCCAGGCCTAGGCTTGTTAAAATCCATCCTGTGTCTCTGTGTGTTCTTTTATAATGAATGGTTAAGGATTAGCCGCTGAACCAATTAAATATAATATAAATACTGGTTAAATAGTTTAATTAGCCATATTTTTTTCTACAGGCAATATAATAGCCAAATAATTTTTGGAGTCTTTTGAATGACCATGACCAACAGCTCTTGTCAGCTACTAGGGTTTTCACTAGATTATGTTTGTTTTTTGTGGAGAATATTTTGAGTCCACAGAGCCCAACTTATGGATATACATGCTATAAGGGGGGAAAAGTGATCATCAATTTTGAATTCTTTTGTGTCTTATGTGAGCTGAAAACAAGGAAAACAAAGATTAAAAAATAAAAACTTTTGAAGAAAGTAAGAAATTTCAATGTAAGTCACTACCTTCAAAGTGCTTTGTGTTTAACTAACAGCAATAACTAGGATTTAGTATACTAGGTAATCTAGATTGCCATTATATCAAGACAATGGAACAGGATATAATTGTGTAGTAAATATAATCTGGGCCACAAATAAGAACAGATCAAGCTAAATTGTGTTAACCGTCTATCCAAGCCACAGTGGGAAATGAGGCACCAACTGCTTCCTGATTCTAACAGTTTGGGGATTCCCAGATAAAAACATGTGTCATTACAGTCTTGTGGTGTAGACATGCTTTGGCATGACTCAGCCAAAGCAATCATTGGATTTTCCCTCTGCTGAATCTGAAGAACCTCTGGGAAGGCTTCCTGGATGCTATAGTTGGTGGTGCTTACAACTGACATAAATCCAAACTATTATTTTCATTATAGTTGTGATAAATGTCTATGAGTAGAAATGCAGCATATTAGGAAAATGCAGTTTGAATGCTATCTAGCAGTCATTAAACACTGAGTGTACAATGCTGAATTCGTTTCTGTTGGTAGTATTGCTCCCTCATTTTGACAAGTCTCTCTAAACACTTCAAGACTATACATTTAAATTCACAATAGGTAAGACCAAGGCCTGAAAAAGTACCATTTCAGTAGAGATCTTTGTCAATAGCCATTCAGAATGCATGGCAGTATCTACAAACATTTCACCTATACTGTGCATGATCTGCTCAGAAATGCCTGCTGCCTTACCTTTCACTCACTAGATCATATTAAAGAACATGCTTATGTAACAAAGGAAAGAAGAAGTTTTGACAAGCATACAGCCGACGGTGCCTGAGCATTATTGAAGAAGGAAAAGTCCTTGTCTCTATGTGCATCTCAGTTACTATCTGAAATATGTGAGGAATAAACAGAAATATTAAACTCTCAAACCCTTTCCCCTTCTATAATTTTATGCTCTTGCAGATATAAAGGTATTTGTGAAACTGAGTAGAAGGTGAAAAGTTAAATTGTTCTACCAAATATGAAAATTAAACAGTAGAATGATTGTAAGGAGCGAGAGCTTTCTTCCTCAACTCTTTGTATTTGATGTAAGTGATGCTTTGCAAGAAACATTTGGGGATTCTTCCCAAGGCAAACATGTCCAATGACTTCTGCAAAGGCAGGAACTGAGTTAATCCTGAATCATTCTAATGTCATGTGCCAGGTCCTCTGGACTATTCTGCTCATTTTGTACTCCTACCTATGATGGCTCTTACAACCATAGACAGTTTCTGTGAGCACCATACTGGCAGGTTCATACGCAGTGGGTATTGGTGATTCAGGGCAGCTGATATGCTGCTCAGACACACTACTTTCCTCTAAATAAGGGTAGCTAAGATCTTAGCTCAAAGACATCACTCCATTATGATGGGTACTAGGAGTGAGATATTTGAATATGACTTTTTAACCCCTTCTCAAATCACATCCAGGTGAAGCTAACAGTCACCTGCCCCAACAATAAAGTACTAGTTCTGATTACCTCCCTTATGAAACCTTTGCATCAATAATTCAGGTCCATGCCAAGCACATAAACAAAGCCCCCACAGTAGCATCAGCCCCCAAGACATCTTCCAGCTGGTAGAAATAATGCTTTTCTCTATAGCATAAAGAAGATTCAGTTCCAGAATCACTGTCAGTGAATATTCAAGTATTATGCAAATGAGAAAAATTTATTCTGAGCTTTTCTCCTTCATCAAAAACCATGACAACAACCACAAGAATTTTCCATAATTCTGCCTACAAAGTTTTCCAGAAATAGAGTGTCTATTAGTTGGATTTCAGAGTGTAACATTGGAAAGATCAAGTCTTTTTTTAAATCACATAGAGAATAGAGTTGTGGACACTGGTATTGCCAGGGCAGGACTCCTCCCTGCAGGGTTCTACTGTCTGGTAATAGCTGTTCTCCTTTTCCATATTGGCTTTAAACCACAAGACCTTCACTACACACATGTTTACCACCACCCCCACCTCCATTATTCATGATTGAAACTACTCTAGAAGGCAAGTGTGGGAAACAAAATATCATTGAATTTAAAATTGAGTGTAACCATTAGATTTCAACTAAATTTCCAAACTAAGGTATAAAACATTTAAACTTCATACAATTTCAGAGACTATCTTTTTTCTTAAAAGTGAAAGAAAACACCTGGCACATTATTTGGAGAATTCATAAGAAAGGACCAAAGGAAATTATCTTTGACTGACTGCAAGGATAAGCAATTATTAACTGTGGAAAATAAGTATTCCTTTAAATCCTGAATGTCATCTGCACTTTTCTCCTCAGTCTCTCTTAGAAGTTCTCTCTCTCTCTCTCTCTCTCTCTCTCTCTCTCTCTCTCTCTTTGTCTGTCTCGGTCTCTGTCTCTCCCCTTCCCTCCCTCCTTCCCTCCCTCCCTACTTCCTCCCTCTCTCAGTTCCTCTCCCATTCTCCTTGTGTCTCACTCTGTCCCTGTTTCTCCTTGTGTTTCTCTCTGTCTCTATTTCTGTCTCTCCCTGTGTTTTTCTGTCTTTGTCTCTCTCTGTGTCCCTCTGACTTTGTTATCTGTCTCTCTCTCTCCTCTCCCTGATCTGGCTAGAATACACACCTTTAATCCCTCTGTCTGGAATAGACATTCCTTTAGTACACACATTTAATTCCCCAAAAAATGACATCTAATTGAGTGAAAGAAAAAGTGACCAATCAAAGAAATATTTGACAGAATGAGTCAGAGATAAGCCCAGCTCTCATAAGAACAGCAGAAGAGTCTACTTAAGAGCAGCACAGGGAAAGAGTAGCATTGCAGTATGGGTGGTGTGTGTGTGTGTGTGTATGTGTGTGTGTGTGTGTGTGTGTGTGTGTGTTTGACAATTTTACTGGGAGTTTTAGAGAGACGGGTTGCAGAGAGATCAAGCTAGACACAGATGAAGACAGAACAAGCCAGAGTATGAGAAGGAGCCAAAACATTAGGACATATTGAAAAGATAGTATGAGGCCAACAGAACAATTCAGTCAAAGCCAAGAGAAGCAAGTTTGAATCAGTTGACTTGGACAGGGGTTTTGAGCCAGAACAGCTGAGTTGAACTAGTCAGCAAGAATTCAGAAAGAACTAGAAATGGTGGGCTTATTCAGCAGTAAGCCTCCAAAATGACAATTACATCTGGCAGATTAAAGTTACTTTTACAAGAAACTTTAGAATAAGTGAAAATCTGACTTGCTTACCTGTTTCTTCGTAAAGTGTGGGCTTCCTAAAAAGCAAATATCAGTGGAGCACGATGCCCCTGCACATCTTAAACATGGCAAGTCCAGCAACACTTATAAAGGCAGCTATAGTGGTTCCTTATTACTATCCATCCTCTCTTGTCTACAGAATTACAGTTTATCATCCAGGATAAGGGTATCTCAGTGATTTTCAAACTTTGTCCAAATGAAACATTTACTTTCAGAGTTCAAAAGGGCTGAGTTCCTGACCCTCAGACCTGTCTCTACCATGTCAACATTTATTTCAATCTATTTTGTATTCCATGCACTAGCTCCTTGAACAGTTTTGAGAATGCAGTTCACACTCAGTAACTACTTCCTGAATGATAGGGGAAAGAATGAGTATTTGTTAAAAGCTGAGACCCTGCTTAAGATTAAATATTTTTAAAAGACACTGCTTGATAAAAAATGAAAGAGAAAAAGAAAGGGGGGAAGGATCAAACACACTAATATAGTTCTACTCCCTGAAGGGTAAAGAATATCAGAAAGTCACTGTGTGCCTCTCAACTACTCTGATCACCTGGTACCCATTAGTTTTCAGGGTACCTACTGTCCAGCCTGCTTCCTCCATAGGTGTATAAGCCATGCAATTAATATCCTGTGCTTCCTTCTTATCCTGAGAAAATTATACTCTTTGAACAAAAAGAAAGTACATGACTGCTCCTAGGTATGGTGGAGGAGAAAGTTTATTGTATCCAAAAGATTTCTCACCAAACCACAAGGACATTCCTTCGTCTATGTTCACAGCAGCCTTGTTTGTAATAGCTAGAAACTGGAAACAACCCAGATGTCCCTCAACTGAGGAATGGATAAAAAACTGTGGTACATCTACACAATAGATTACTACTCAGCCATCAGAAACAACGAAATCCTGCAATTTGCAGCCAAATGGATGGAACTAGAGAAGCTCATCCTGAGTGAGCTAACACAGATTCAGAAGAATGCACATGGCATCTATTCACTTATAATCGGATTTTAGCCATATAGTAATGAAGGGAATGAAAATTATTAAGAGACCCCCCTTAGTCGGCAGTAGAGCCAGGCCAGCTGCCAGGTCCCAGGAACTTAGCTGACCATAAAAAGGGTGGAACCAAGAATGAAGGTCAATCAGGCTGTGGGCCCCCAGGGTTTCAGGAACTGGCTGACCACAAATTAGATAACAAAACAAGATTAGATTCATTCCTGAGAAAAACAGATGTTTTCTGACTAACTAATGGGCTGGTACATTCCACCTGTATTTCCCCACCCCCTTGGGTTGTGGTAAACAATGGGCTGGGCTGGTACTTCCCACCTGTAATTTCCCCCACCCAATTGATCTGTGGTGCTCCCCTATAAAATACTTTACTCTCCCCCAAATCGGGGTCGCGGCTCCTACCCCTGCATGGGATACGAGTGGCACCCTCAGTGCACTGAGCTCCTCCCTTCCCCCTCGTTTCCCCCCTTCTCCCCCCCGAAATAAAACTCTTGAGATTGCATCAAGGCGGTCTCTTGCGAGTTTTGGGGAGGCCGTGATATCCTGAGTGCCGGGTGAGGAACTTCCCTCCCCCGGGTCTTTCAGTACAACATAACTATGCTACAGCCAATGCACCAAAGGGAATATGAACATAGCCTTTTTTCCCTGTCCATGAGACACTTTGCCCTAGTGGTGCTGCCTTGTAGGCCCCCAGTGTATGAGGAGGCTCTTGGCCCTCATAGGACTGCTAAACTGGGGTGGGGGACTGATATGTAGGGACACTCCACTCCAGATCAGTGGGTTGGAAGGGATAGGGGGTAGAGGGTGGGAGGACAGGACTGGGAGGGGTGGGAAAAAGGTACTATGATGGAGATGTAACCTGAAGTAATAAATAAGCATTTTTTTTTTTAAAGGGAGAGCACAGGCAGAGTCAGGGACATCTAGGGGAGGTCAGAGTGGACATGACCAGATTGACCTGGTCCATATGGAGACAGGGAGAGGGGAAGTAAGAAGGGAGATAGGGGAACCAGGTGCAGCAGCCAGGAGGCCAAAGGTACAAAAAGGGCAAGTTACCAAAATCCGTATTACATAGGAAAGAGCCTCTGGAGGAAGGACAGCCCATCCCCTGTGCTGAAGAGTTGGGAGGATGAGGGTATGCCAGCCATACCTTGTAATATAGAGTGACTGAGGGATACTGCTAGAACCTGGAGGCCAGGTCCACTTTGATATGTTAAATAGTCACCTCAGCAATTTGTCGTGGATTTGAAACTTAACACTCTGTAGTACACTTCCCTTCGACACTCTGATTCAAGCACTTTGTAGTGGAATTTGGTCAGTGGCGTGTTAAATGAGCACATAATGTACGTAGCTAAATATAGATTTTTAATATTTGTTATTCGGCTGAGAAACTAAACCCCCCTCCATGAGTGTTTAGTTTAAATGCAGCAAGTTCTGAAAAACCAAATTATGCTTTGGCAGCTTCGGCTTCTTTTATTTCTTAGATCTGGAAACATAGGTATAATAAACTAAATCTCTTGAAACAACCTTGTAGGGATATTTCCATTTGACTCAAACAGGAAATTCCAGAGGACTAGGAAGCAGTGGATCCTGGAGAGATTTGTAGCTCAGGTTACAAATTCCAGAGATGTAAATGTTTGGATAATACTCAGAACAAAAATAATAGTAAATTATGTATTTTTATCCAATGAAATAAACTCCAAGTGCTTTTCACCAGCATTCAGACTTCGTATGAAAATCATCTGTTGTGAGTCCTCTATCTGCCATTCTTCTATCCCATTTTACTTTAAAGTCACTCTCACCTTGATTAGGAATTCTTATTAAGTCATCTTAAGGTAATTGCCATTGTGCTAGTAAATTATTATACAATTATCCTAAGGTACTAGTTGTATAATGAATAGCCCATAATGAGCTTATTTTCCTTAATTACACCTCAAAATATTATCTCACAGTTACAATAAAACCAATGTAGCTACTAGTAAACAATATAATGGCTAAGAGATCACACAAGAGCTAAAATAGTGAATCCCTTAAAACTTGAAACTTAGCATCCCTTAGCATCCCTTTCCAATTCTAGGTGCTCTAAATGTACTGTTTTTTTTTAAGTGAACATAATTTGTTTAAAAAAGCATTTAGTGATGCCAGAAATACTAGTTTTAGATAGTTATATCCATAATCCTTAAAAAATAAATAAGTCAGACCATTCTAGAACTTAAATAGTATGAAATTAAATTATTTAAAATATACCCATGAACCTGGAAAGAGTAGCTTCTGGTATTTTAGGGTATGGGAAAGCATATTAATGTCCAGGTATGTGCTTATGCAGTGTTTTTGCTGATGCACTCTTGTTCATGAGTTGTATATCGTGGTTAAACAACTTGTGAGTAAAGGGAATGCCTCTTTACCTCTGGATCCAGTTTTCCAGGATAATGTGTGAGTTCAAAGTAAATCAATGTTAACCTCCCCTAGTGCCAAGTAGTTAAAATTACATGCTAAAGTTAGAGCCTAATAGAATCTCTCTCTCTTTCTCTCTCTCTCTCCCTCCCTCCCTCCCTCTCCCTTTCCCTACTTTTCTATAGTTCATTAAATATCAATATTGATGTCATAATATAATAATATATTAAGAACATATCACTATTGTTGGTTATAACAGGTACAAGCCAGGAGCAAAGAAGACTAGATTCAGAGCAGACTTCATGAAACCAGGACACTTATCTTCTGAAAACTCATGTGTGTTTTCTCTGCAATCTGATTTTTATGCACAGTTTACTTAGTTTACATATGACTGAATTAGTTGAAAGAATTATAATGCCATCTGCAATAGCATGTTGATTAAATAACCACTCACCAAGCAGACTTCTTCTAAGTGTTATGATTATTATAGTGAACAAGGCAGTGCCCTATACTCAGAAAACAAAGTTTATGGTGTGGGTAAAGTGACACTATGAGGAGAAAGAATTAGAACTGATAGTCAATGGGAAATTCCAATAAAATAAGTAAGTTATCCAATTCTGAGTCCAGAAATATAAATGGCACACAGGAGCAGGAAGTGGAATATTTCATAGGAAAGCAATGATATCAGAGAAGAATTATGCTGAAGAAAAAGAAACAGAATCAAGAACAGTTTATATAACTATAGCTAGTATTGTGTGTGTATTTGTTTTAATAGAGCTTATTTGAGAAATTTATCTCTTCATGAGAAACACATTGAACAGAAAGATACAAAGGGACTCATCTCAAAATAATGTAAAGTGTATATGACAAGTCAATATCTAACAGACCCAATGGAACACCCCCAAAACATTCTAAAGTCTGAGACAATACATGGACACCTATTTTCAATATTTTTAATGTATTTTTCTGAGAATTTAGTGCATAAATCCACCATTTCCAACCCTCTCTTGTCTTCCTCCAGTTGCTCCCATATCCCCCAAATATATGATCTCTTCTTTAGATATCATTTTATTCAATTTAATATTGGAAAGTCAACCAGAGTAATCAAGCAAGAGAAAGGAAGAAAAGGTGTTGGAGTTGGAGGTAGAAGTCCAGTTGCCTCTATTGCAGATGCCATGATCATATAATTATAGACAAACCTAAACCATCCTCTAAAAGTGCTAAATATTTGCAAGTTTGCAGCATACAAAGTCAGCATATGATCATAATTAGATTTGCTATAAACCAATAGTGAACTATTTCATAAGGTAATGTAACAAAATAGGCAAGATTTATATCCAAAGAAAACTGAAAATAATGATGTGAGAAATAGAAGAAAACATTAAGAATTAGAAAACCATCCTATAGTCATGCCTTATAAAATTAACATTGTTAAAACATCCATATTACTCAGAGAAATCTACAGATTCAATGATCTCTATCAAAATACCAATGACAAACTAGCAAACAAAATACTAAAATATATACAAAATAGACCAAAAAATCCAAAGTAATACTTAGAAAACTAATAAAGCAGAGAGCATTATGTTACTTGAATTCAAAGGCTACTACAAAGCTATGGTAATGAAAACAATACTAAATTGCTATAAAAACAAAATCATAGACCAATAGAACAGAATAGAGACAGTAGATATAAAGACATGCTTCTATAGACAAGGGATTTTCACAAAAATGTACTAAGAATATGAATTGGAAGATAGTCATTTTAATTTAACAGTACTGGAGAAAATTGATGTCTATATGCAAAAGACTGAAACTAGATCCCTATCTCTCACCAGGTGCAAAATCTACTCAAAGGGATTAAACTTTTTTAACTTAAATTTTAATTAACTTTTAACTTAAATTAACATTTTAAACTTAATAACTGAAACAATGAATAATATATAGAAGAAGCACTTCAAGACAGATAGTAGAAAGATAGTGTAGAAAATCTGGACCCTTGGGATTTCTCCTAGTGTGCATACACTGCTCTAAGAAAGATAACATAGATTGTGTGAGTTACAAGCAACAGAAATACGTCAGTAAAGAGATGGCTCATCAGTTAAGACAGCTTGTTTGTTTTGCATAGGAATCAGGTTTGGTTCCCAGCCTCCAATGGTGGTTCACAGCCATCTGTAACTCCAGTTCCAGGGAATATGGGGCCTTCTCTAACCATCAAGGGTACATAAAACACACGCAACGGAAATTTATTTCTCACAGTTAGCCTAGGAAACCTGTGATCAAGATGGTAATATTTTCAGTGTCAGCTTATGGCTGGATTTCTGACACATAAAAGTGTCTTCTTACTGCACCCTCACATACAGAAGAGACAGGCCAGTTCTGTGGAGTACCTTTTCTAAGGATACTAGTCTTGCTCATGAGTTCAAAGGCTCTACATATTAACACCATCACATTATTGATTAAACTCCAATATGTAGAATTTATCAGAACAGAGAGAAATAAACAGAAATCGCCAATACCTGCATAAATATAATACTTTTCTTTTTTGTTTTTTAAGTCCTTGAGCTGTGTATGATTTAAAGAAAAAAAATAAATAAAAATGAGGAGAGAGAAGCCCAACCCTCCCTGAGGATCTATGGATAGCTACTAGATACTGAATGAAAGGGAATACTTTTCGTTACTTGCATTGCCACTGAAAAGTTGTTTACACAACCCTGTATCCATACTCATGCAAGGGACCATAATTAATTTCAGTGATCCATTTAGCAGCTAACACAAATATGGAAAGGGGACTTTGTGCAGAGAAAAGAAATGGGGGATTGATATGATCAAATACATTATATACATTAAATAATATTTAAAAATGAAAGTTGCATTGTCTTATGGAGTTGCTGGAGGGTTATCAGTGCCATGATAACCCTCACTTAAGGAAGAAAAGTGAGTTCTTCAATACATGTGTCAAAATATTAATTCCAAAAACAGATTGTAGAAACTTAAGTGTGTAGAACAGAGTAACAACTAGTCAACATGTAAAAGGCTCAACAATAGTATATAAAGATAGGAATAAATTGAAACATTAAAAAATCATAGGGTCTATATCACAGAATACTGGAGTACTGTTTTACAAATACCCCCCCCTCCAAAGAAAATGAGAATTAAACTATTTTCCTAAAGCCAAACCTAGTAGAATAATTTGCCAGACCTTTTGTCTGTGTTTAATTTTCCTAGCAGTAGATGAACAAGACGTTTGTTTGGTGGCTGTTAGATTAGATTAGATTGCATAGATGTGGCCTCCTGTTTTCCTCTAGGTCAGCTCTTGTCTGCTTTTCCTGACTATACAGATACCAGCAGTGAGGTACAGATTTTAATCCAGCCAGTGCTGAGTGAGGCCTGGGATTCTGCTCTTGGGGAAACTTTGATGCAGCTGCGAATCTGAGAACAAGTTTCCCTTTCCTCTTCCACAAATTTCCCTTCAGTTCTTCAGCTTGTTTTCACTTCCCAGTTAATTCTAAACTTCACAATAGCCTAAACAGACCAAACCTTTTGAAAAGCAGGAATTTGATTGACTTCAAAGTGGTCCCCAAAGAGAGATGGACCTTTGTTTTAAAGTACAAAGCACACTAGATGAGGCTAAAAACAAAGAGATCGTTACCTTTTCAGTTAAAGAGTTCGTCTGGTGAAAAATAAGTAGCAGATCTTCCAGATAAAGAAAGAAAGAAAACTGCACTCTGATTGAAATTTAATTATCTTAATTTTCATATTCCATTTCAGAGAAATATCATGAAGAGAGTTCAGGCCTGAACATTCCTTCACCTTCTTTCCTAAAACCTTTTACAGCCCTAGTTTATTACTTAGATATGTATTGTATATATTTATATCATCTACAGAAGGAATTTTCTATTATAAGATCTGTGATTATTGACATTTCATTTAGAGATGTTTTCAAGTAGTATAGGAACATATTTGATTTGTATTTTCCAGCCCATGGCATTTCAGACTTCTTGCAATTTGAAATACAAACTTACCACTTTTTAAAGTACATCATCCTTTAGATATATTCTGAAAACCAACTGCCAAGTTTTACTCCAGTCTTACTGTACGTGTGTGTGTGTTCTTGGAAGTTAAACAACTATAATGTTCTAAGGCAGTGGTTCTCAACCTTTCTACTGCTGTAATACTTTAATACAGTTCTTAATGTGTGATGGATCAATCATACAATTATTTTTGTTGATACTTCACAATTCTAATTTTGCTACTGTTATGAATCTTAATGTAAATATCTGTCTTTTCTGGTGGTCTTAGGTGACCCCTGTGAAAGGGTTATCTATCTATTCCCAAGGGATCACGACTCACAGTTGAGAGAACCACTGTTCTAAGGTAAATTAAATTGGAGGTTGTTCTAAAGCAAATCTTTTCTTCTTAAAACATTTTAAATGCCATTTTCTGTAGGTCTCTGAGGTTTTTGAAAACCCTTAATTATCTGTCTGTCTATCTAAATAGACAAACATTGATTGTTTTTTAATCTATGTATTATCTACTTAACTTTAAAAATATATACAAGAGACTAAATACAACGTATTTCTGCAATTAACTAAACTAATAATTAACAAAACTATAAGATCTTAAATTCTATACAGTTTTCAATAGTAGCTTTCAAACAAACTGTAACTAAAAATTGCATTTTTAAATAAGTAACAAAGACATTTTCAATGAATTAAATTCTTTTTGTTGTCAGTAGTTTTGTTTTGCTTTTTTATTTTTTTTAATTTTTATAACCTTGTAACTTTTAGCTGCTCTATCTTGGTAACAACTCTTGTCTTAAATGGCTTATACATTTTGCTGTGGGGACCCAAGGTAGGACCCTAAAGTTTCTTCCTGTCTGAAAAGATTACCTTATATGTCCCTCTTGGACATATATTCATTTTTCCAATGTTGACCTCTCCCAACAAGTTTCCAAAAAAAAAAAAGGTTGTTTTTTTTGTTTTTGTTTTTGTTTTTTTTTTTTTAGCATGGGCATGACTTAGCTAGCTGTAAACTCTGAGGACTTGGGAGAGAGGATAAAAAGCCAGAGCCCCAAGAGAAGAGGACTTACAAAGAAGGAAGGAAAAGGAGGCTCTACAAAGAAGTGGGAGAAAAGGGACTATAAAGAAGTAGTAGACAGGGCTATGAAGAAGAAAGTGGTTGCTGCTCTCCTGGATGCTGGTGATCTCCCTCAAACTGCTGCTTGTCCTTCCTGCTGCTGTCTCCTGGTTTGCTGGACTTCTACTGAGACTGGTATTATCCCCAAAGTACCCAATGACCCTAATCACCAAGAAGTAGCCCAAAGAGACCTACATCACTTCTCCCTCTAAGTAACAGTAAATCATGTATATCTCCTTATGTAATAGAAAAATCCAATATTCAACTAATTATTATATGTAGATACTTTAAATAATTGTAGCAAAAATAAGTTGTATACATGTCAAACAAAATATTGCAGATTGACCAGTCCTCATAAATTTTATGAAAAGGAGTACTAATAAGTATTGCTCTATTGTCTGGTCAAGCCTGGATTCTAATTGGCAAAACATGATAACTCCATACATTGGTTTTTCCAGTGAACTTCAACAATATTCAAAATTCAGAGGAGTATCAGGGATTACTAGTGGATTTAACATTTTTATTTAAGAAAGGACACACGTAGTAGTCACTCCTATGTCCCTTGGTGTCTCAGCAAGCATTAGTAGCTTAGTTTTCAAGTGAAGTAATTAGTAACCAATTTCATTAAAGATTCTAGAAATGAGAAATTAAGAATCACAAAATGTAGATTGTTCATTGCTGTTCATTAATCCATAATGATTTTTTTTCTTCTTCCAAATAGTAGTATTAATCTCAAAGAGATAAGGCAGGCAACAAAACCCAAAGACTCCTACATGATAGACAGTGCCTCCACACAAAAGTGAATAGATTCATAAGGCCATGAAAACTCTCCTATTCCCTTCTTGGACAGCAGTTTGTTCCATGCAACCATAGGCTCTGGTCCTACCCACCCATGTTCTGTGGTTGAGGGAGCTATCTTGTTGTCTAGTTTTGCTGAAAACAACTTTTTCTGAGTCTTTTTTTTAAACTCAATTTTCCAAAAACTATACTGTTGCCATTGTTTTTGTTGTTATTATTGTTGCTTTTAAATATATTCCTTAAAGGGTTATAGACCAAGAAATAACTCCTCTACAAATTCTTACATTTGATTTTAACCAAAGTTAAATATGTCCAGTTTGATTACTACTGATGAATACTCCTAAAATAACTCTTCAAAATATTCTGCTCAACCAGGAATAGTGGCCATGTGTTCTGTGACAGCCTGGGTCACAGAATGATCTCCAGGCTTCTTAAGGCTAGAGGGAAACTTCTTCAGAAAAGGGGGAAGGGAGGGAGGGAGAGAGGGAAGAGAGGAGAGGGGAGGGAAGGGGAGGGGAGGGAATAGGAGGGGAGGGAAGGGGAGGAGAGGGGAGGGGAGGGAAGGGGAGGGGGGAAGAGGACGGGAGGGGAGGGGAGAGGAGGGGAGGGGAGGGGAGATAAGGAAAAAGGTAGAGAAGGAGGAATGGAGGAAGGAAGGAAGGAAGGAAGGTAGGTAGACAAAAAAAAACAAGAAAAACCTACTCATCCTATCTATTCATTTGATTTCAGGATTGATTTTCTTATACTCTTTGACATTTATTCACATCTAATGAAAGTAGAGGAAATCTTCTTTGACACTGAGTTTAACAAGGACTTTTGGATTTCACACCAAAATCTTAGGTAACAAGTGGAGAACTAACCAGCAATACTAGATCAAATTAAAAGGTTCTATACAAGTACTCAATAAAATAAAAAGAAAATGTTTGAAATATAATTTTAAAAACTGATTAACATTCCAAATATAAAGAATGCATGAAACTTAATAACAGAATATAAATTACCTGATTAAAAATGGGAAATTTTCCTGGGTAAATATTTCTTCAAAGAAGTAACACAAAAGGTCATCAAGTAGGAATGACCATAAAGTTTCACCTCATTGTTAGGAAGGTTTAAATAAGACATAAATAAGATAACAGAAGTTGAGTGTATAAAGAACAAGTGAGGATGAAAACATTTTACATCAAAAGCTATAATTTATAATAATGACATAACCAAATTGTGAGAACCCAAGAAAAGGAAAATTGATATTGAGCGAATAGGCAAATAAGACAAAGCGTAAAATTGAAGTGCACTGCCCTCATGATGGAAGGGTGATAGAGTTCCAGAGTGACAGAGATGCCACCTACCAAAGATGGGGATAATAAAAAGTAAGAGGAGGTAGGAATTTGGTAGCTAATTTCATGAATATATATGAAGAAGAAATTTGTAATTCAAAATATTGGTAAGAAAACTGCAAGTCATGCCCAGGAAGATGGAAAGGATTGTGAAGGAGGGGAATCTATAAAAAAAAAAAAATTAAGACACTCTGTTAGAAAATGTAATAATGATGCCTATCACATTTTCTGTTTATTTTTAAATAAAAAATAAGAAGGTGAGGCACATTACTAACTCAACTAAGTACACTTTTACAAACCTTTCTTTTAGAGTCTATTTATTCCAACAATACTCCAAGTTCTAGGATAGTAAAGATGTGCAGAAAAGCCTCGGCACATATCCTGTCAGTCCCTTTTCTGTAGGAACAAACAAACAGAAATTATATATATATATACATATATATATATATATATATATATATATATATATATATATATATATATCTTCAGATGATCAGCCTTAAGTGTCAGCTTGACTAGGCTATATATGCCTCAGTTACTTACTTAAATATTAATTCCAGGTATTGTGAAGATTTTTTCATAAAGTATGTTGTATTGTACTTATATGATAACAGATTACACACACACACATATATATATAACCTGAATGAGAGTCATGATCTAGGTAATCTATGTGGACCTGAGTCCATCTGCTGAAAGGTCTAAGAGAAGAACTGACTCTTACTTGAGAAAGCAGTAACAATACAGCCTTAGCTACTGCCTGAGAGTCCATGCAAGAAACCTCTCTAGTAGAGTTCTGGCTTGCCTAGTCAGCCCCCACAGACATGTAATTATTTGTGATTTATATCTCCTAGTGGCTTGTTTCCCAGATTAAACCATGATGAAGATCTATAAAATGCCAGACACAGATATAAAAACAAAGCTGAACTAGAGTGATAAAAAGTGAGTCAGGGAAAGATGTTGCTATTCTATATTGGGTGGCCAGGAAAAGCTCACTGATAAGACGCTGTGGTTGGCTGATTGTCTCGCTGGTATAATTCTTCATCCCTCCATTATCCAGGCCTTTTACCATGTGGCTTTGCAATAGCTTTCACAAAACAGCAAGATCAATTTTTCCAGCCATTGCCTGGGAAGAGCAAGGTCTACTTTTCCCAGCTGTGAGATTTATTTGTCTGCTTGTTTATTTATTTATTTAAGCACTGTTGTTTTTGCCAGTAAGAAATTAAAAAGTGAGTAGAAGCCTGAGAAAGACTTGTTCTTAACATCACACACATTTTATGCTTTGGTCACAAATAAAAATACACTAGGGCCCGTGTCTCTGACAGACATTGATTGTAGAGCAGTGGTTATGAAGGACTTACCTACCCTGTCTTGGTAGAGCTAGGCTGTCGACTTACCTGCTATCAAGTTTTGTCCTTTTTGGACAGCAGTCTGTCTACAGTTGCAGGGGTTTTTCATGACAAGAGATAGGCTTGCCACTAATTCAACCATCTCACACTGGAGATTCTTCGATGCTCATCTTCTACTTGGAGTAGACTAGGGGGTGCTGTCAGGAGCTGACATGTCTCGATATCAAAAAAATCTTAATTTAATAAAACATCTTTGAATGCCATATTCTGCAGATCTCTTGGGGTTTTTGAAGACACCCTATATATCTCTTGTATTTAGATAAGCAAATATTGCTTTTCTCTTAACAACTTGATTTCTGAGTAGCTTAGAGAATATCTGTGATAGACTGTCATAGTAGCTAACAAAATGACATGCTTGCATGACTAGGAGTTTGCATTTCTTAACTATCCTAAACTGTTTAAGACAGTTGGTATCAATGGGACCAAAAGGCTGAAGATTGATGCTGTAACATATGGGGAGAAAACGGGAACTGTCCAGGCAGCCACTGATATGTCATTTCTTAGTTTTGGAAGATGCAGGCCCTTCACTTCCTACATAATCAGATATATTTATCCCTCTCAGGTCTCTGAGGTGGTTGAAGAATAGATAGCTAGAGTCTCATAGTTAAATTTTGAGTTGTCTAGGAATCAAGAGGGTGTTCTGGATCTAAGAAGATGTTTTTAAAATTGTGATGCAAGTTAGTATCAAAGCTGAGTTAGATATAGAACTTTAAACTCATGGAGATGGTTAGATAGTATAATGTTAAAGTCAGGTGCCAAATACATATGGACTGGACATTGGGAATGTATGCTAATCCATATAATTCTCATAATTGTGGCCTATTTATTTCTGTTGTTTTGTATAGTATTTACTGTTATAAGAGAAGGAACCATTTGTTGGACTGAAAGGGGGAGCTGTTGGGGGGGAGTGTGTGGAAGGGTGGGACAGGAGGGGGAGTAGGGAAGGGATTGTGACTGAGATGTAACTTGAAGAAATAAAAAAATATATATAAAAAAATACACTAGGGCTCAGAGAAGCTTAAGAGATACTAGCCCTAATTATCCTAGCCATGGCCATGGATAAGCTAAAAGCCACATGACTCTTGGACTTATGAGTCTGACCATCCAAGATAAACAAGGAGAGCCTACCTGATCTGTAGCTGAAAGGAAGATGTATGGGGGAGCCCAAGTGTGAACAATAAGCAGGTCTGCTCAGACTTGATGATGCTCATACATCAAAGTGCATCTTTGCTGTTGAAATACAACTGATGTTTGTTATTGCTTGAGACTCAGCATTATGGAAGCCACCAGTAACTGTCTGGTATAAATTTTGAATAGGCATGGAGGAGGCAGAAGATAAGGCCATAATAAAGCTACAGCATTATAAGCAACAAAACTGGCTGAGAGTAAGTGCCCTAATGCAAAAGTCTGCTTGGCAGGACAAAGGGTCTGCAGGCAGACTTGTGTGGTAGGAGTACCAAGAGAAAAGTATTAGGAGAAAAGGCATGTCAAGTAGCAAGGAGTCAAAATTTATTAAGCTTTAAAATATGGTAAGGCATAATGAGACAAGAAATTGATAAATGGTTTTAAACACATTGTTATTAGGAGCTAACTTTTAGTTTTAAATATGATCTTCAGCTATGGAATGGATAATGGAGTTATTGTGGCTTGAATATGAAATATTTACCTTGGGCTCATGTGTTCAAATGCTTAGTCCCCAGCTTGAAGTAACTTTTGGGGAGATGGGACCATTAGAAGATAGGGCACCATAGAAATAAGTGGTTTCAAGAAAAAAATTAATACTAAAACATGCAATCCAGAGCATTCTTTAAATTTGCCCCTTGAAGATGAACTCTATCTTTAGATACTTCCAACAGCAAATACTAACTGTGGTAGTTCAATATCAGATGCTATTCATGCTACTAGCTTC
>CAJQZJ010032944.1:7166280-7200205 GCA_907164525.1 Lophiomys imhausi
CAGATATATTTATCCCTCTCAGGTCTCTGAGGTGGTTGAAGAATAGACAGCTAGAGTCTCATAGTTAAATTTTGAGTTGTTTGGGAATCAAGAGGGTGTTATAGATCTAAGAAGATACTCTTAAAAGTGTGTTGCAAGTTAGTATGAATGTTGAGTCAGATATAGACCTTTAAACTCATGGAGATGGTTAGATAGTAGAATGTTAAAGTCAGGGGCCAAATATGTATAAACTGGACATTGGGAAGGTATACTGGGCCATTTAACTCTCATAAATGTGGCATATTTATATCTGTTGTTTTGTATAATACTTACTGTTATAAGAGAAGGAACCATCTGTTGGACTGAAAGGGGAAACTTCTGGGGGGAAGAGGGTGAAAGAGCGGGATTGGAAGGGGGAATAGGGAGGGGTTTGTGACTGAGATGTAACTTGAAGAAAAAAAAATAAAGTATTTAAGTAAAAAAAAGTAAAAAAAATTAAAAAAATAAAGTGTAGTTGAAATGTAAAAAAAAAAAAAAAAAAAAAAAATCTGCTTCTCTGTTTACGTGTTGATTACCCACAATGGTTACCTTATTTTACTTGGCTTGCAAGCCAACAGGAAAATGGCTAATATGGTCCCGTAGTTCTATTTTAGAGAAAATGGAAGGCAAGTCCTAAAGTCTCAAGTGACCTGTATCATCATTCTTAGGCAGTGTGTTACATCAGTAATACTTCAACTCTTTTTTTCTTTATTATTATTATTTTGTATTGATTAATTTTGTCATTTGAAAATTTCATACATGCATATTATATATTCTTTCCCCTCTCATTCTGTCTTATTGCTCTCCCATTTTTATCATCCACTTTCTTCCTTCTAGTACATTTGCCAGATTCATGACTAAATGCTTGAAGTGTAGAATTAGTTCTAGGATCTAAAACGTATAAACATCTCAGTTTTTCATTTTGTCATTTCAACTTAAATTTTACTACAAATCAGTCATTTTAAATGTCTTGAAAATGTTCTTTCACATCAATGGACCATTTCTATGATAAATATTTTGTGTGACCAGACTTTATCTTTTTGTTGTGAGACTGAAACTTAGTTATCAATTATATTAATAAGTATAAACTGTAATATTAGGCTGGTGGAGCATCCAGGAGGCTGGCAGGCCTGGTGCACCTTAATTGGAGGCCTGACCCATGCAGGGGATAAAGCCCTGAACCAAGAGTGGCCTTCACCATCTGTAACCTAAACTTTGTTGACTAATATATTTATTAATAACCATCAATTTTTATATTAGCCCAGAAATACAGCTGGTGGCCTGGCAGGAGACTTAACAAACTGTAGGCCTGGCAGGGAGGCCTGGGAAAGCAGTTGGCAGGGCAGGTGGAAAATATTTATTAATAACTATAAACTGTTATATTAGGCAAACAGAATAGTGTGTGGTGGCCTGACAGGGTAGTGCTGGCATCTGCTGGGAAGCCTGTGGCAAAAGCCTGTAGGCCTGCCTTAGCTTGAGCCCTGTAGACCTTTCACCCTGAAATCTTCAGTGGCCTTTTTCCCAATAATTAAATACACCAAGACCTTTCAATGTTTCTACACTCAGCCCTTAGCTGGGCAGACTCTCAACTAGCCCACCTAAATTAATCCAAACTACCTAATCCCAACCAGCCATGTGACATGCTGTACCTTCCAGAGCTCTCAGACACATCTATCCTTTTCTGTGTCTCCTGGCAGAAAGAGAGCTTCCTCTCTGTAAAACCCAAGGTTCCTTTCTTCATCCCTGAAAGTCCTACCTTCCTATACTCTTTCTGCCCAGCTAATTGGTCATCAGCAACTTCTATTAACCAGAGAGTGCCTCAGAAAGTTCTGTAACCAGATCTCTGAACACTGAAATCAGCCTCTGAAAACCTATGTATTAGACTTTCCTTTAGCATTGTTGTTTTGGGTTATTATATCTTAGACAAGATCGCACACTAAACCTGTATCTCATTCTGCTAGCAAGGATTACTGTCAATAAATTTTAGGAATCCACAGTTCTCATTGCCCTCACACCGAGAACAGTTGTGGTTATAGTCGGGGCATGTGAGTAATAGGGATCCAAACTCAGGTTTATAACATCACGATGGGTATTTTTTCCAACTGAGCCAGTGTCTTAGTTATTTTTTCTGTTGATGTGATTAAACATTATAACCAAGACAACTTATAAAAGAAAGTGTACAATGGGGCTTATGGTTCCAGAGAGCTAAAGTTCACCATTGTGGAGCAAAGATAAAATAACAGAAACCTCTGAAAGCTCACATTTAAATTCACAAGAAGTGGGCAGAGAGCACATTAGTGTTGGCAGAAGGCGTTTGAAACCTCAGAACTTGCTCTCAGTGATGCCTCCTCCCAAAAGGTCACACCTCCTAATCCTTCCCAAACAGTTCTAACTAGTTAGGACCAAGTATTAAAATAATATGAGCCCGTGGAGTTAATTCTCATTCAGTCCACCACAGCTATCACTCTAGTCCACAAATCATTTTTCACCAAACTCATAATGCAAAACCAATTGAAATAATTTCAAAATGAGGAAGTTTCCTTAAGTATGCATTTCAGAGTAAAACTGACCCTGCCCCTTGCCTGGGCAAAGCAGGAAAACTAGTCTTTTACAGAACCAAAGATGCAAGATCTCCATCACACAGGGCAACAACAGGATATCCCAGAGTAGTCCTAGTGAGGATCCAGGGTTGAAGATGTAGCAGAAGCCAGAGGCCTTCAACCAGATCAATGAATCATTGCAATGAACATTTGCAAGTGAGAGTGTTTGGACAAAAGGGTATACTGTGTGACACACCATGACACACCACAGCTTCCATGGTGAGATGGTTTTTTGTTTATTGGTTTGGGTTTTTTTTTTCTTGGTTTTGGTTGGTTTGGGTTTTTTGTTTTATATAATTTTTATTCTTTTGTTTTCTTCTGGGGAAAGGTTGGAAGAGCAGAGGTGGATATGGAGAGACAGAGAGATGAGTGGGACTGGGATGCATGATGATATGAAATTCACAAAGAATCAATAAAAAGTGTTTTGAAAGTATGCAAGTATTTGTTCTTAGATACTATGATATATTGATCTGATAACAACACAAGAAAAGAGGCCTCAGGTTTAAAAGAATTTAATTGATAAAAACTGATTGAAAAATGAATTTTTTTTTAGAAACAAACATAGTGGAATTTCAGGGAAAACAAACCAACAGGGTTATCCAGAGTATGTGGCTGAAGAATTCCTAGGACCATGTACTGTGAGTGAGTAAACTATAGTGGGGACCTATTTCACAACATTATGGCTGCACAGCAGCCTACATTAATTGAGAGTAGGGACTCTATTGTGCAATAAATGGGAAACATAATCACATAAGCTATTGCTTTAATAGCACTTAGCACTTGCACAAATAATGAAAAAGGTTGATTTGGCTTTGAAGAATGAAGCCCTTTTGTGTTATACTATGAATACTACTTGAAAGGGTTTCATCAAACATTTTCAAGTATTAGAGCTGATTGTGTGGCAGTAATTACTAGGTTTTTCCCTAGTTCTTAAAATTGCCAAACACTTCAAGGCTTGTTAGTAGTTCTCTAAAAATACCAGTTACATTCAGTTCTAATAATAGGCCATCAGACAATACCATGAAGTTTCATTGTATTTTCTTATTTAGCCTACTACTTAAAAATTTAAGAATGCATATATTCACAGGCAAAACTTTAACAAATCACACTAATGGCATGAAGCATATAGAGATAGGAAATTAGGAGGAATGAATTTATGGCAGACACTATATTTCAAAAGGTAGTGAATGTAGTTATCTTCCTTGTAGCATTAGTTATTTCAGTTAGCTAAATTAGTTACATTATTGTTTAGTATGGTTCCCAGAAAGAATATCACTTTCACAGAAACTATACAAGCAAAATATTTTTCAAGTAAATGTAGACTATCATCCTTCATTTGTGAAACATTAAAATGAATAATTTTTTAAAGTATCACAGAAACAAGTATTTTTCGAGCAATGTCAGTTCAGTCTCTTCTTTCTCCCCTTCTTAGCTTTGAGCTTAAAGAAAAATTTTATTATCTCCTTCATAACTCCCCAGCTGTGCCACTGATGGCCAAAGTGGGTGGTACAGACTATGCATACCAATGTTCAAATAATTCTTATATTATGGGTGCTGAAATTTGGATTTGAAACAATTTTCATATATCAAGTAATATTCTTTTATTAATTTTTCAGTGTCTTAAAAGTATAAAAACTATTAATGCCAGTAGGAAATACATAAATTAGATGAAATTCTGTTTTTATCATAGGATATTGTATAAACCAAGCTTGCCTGCCCAGACTATTAGATGATGACAACTTCTTCAGCTTCAGATTCCCTGGTTATAGAATGAAGTAGAAAAGCCTCTATCAGCTTTTGTAGCTAGTAAATTTTTACTGTGATTACCATGCTAATTGACATGCTAATAACTTTTATTGATAAAATATGAAATGGTGTTTTATTATTTGCTAAACTCTTTTGTACATTGAACTATTTAATCTTCCCCCTTTTCTATGAGCTTGTATGACTTCACTAACTTGGGAACAGGGAGGACCTGTGCTGCTTTTATGAAGTGTTCCAAAGGTCATTTAACTAACAAAAGCAAACTGTGGTCTAGAATGCAGATCTTCAAGACCAAATTGACTTTACTGAAAATGTGTAATACACTGAAAAAAATTGTCATGAAGAAAACTGTTTAAAATATTCAATACTCATGTTCTCAATATTTTGATCTCCCTGGGAAATGAGTAGGAAAGCTTTCAAAGGGAAATTATACTTGTCTCATCCTTCCTAAGATGCAGGTTATAATTCTGAGAAGAAGCTAATGATGTCTAAGGAAAGAAAGGGGAAATTAAGTGGCATAGGTAATAGAACATCTGTGTCTTTTCTACATATCTTGTAAAATTGAGAAACTAGTAGCTGACACTTACATTTCAAGGTAATGAGCATCACATTTAATTTTACATCCTCATAAATGCATTGCCTGTTTCCAAATTGCCTACCCACATAATAGGCTATATTCTTTATGTAAAGACAGCATCACCACTAAACAGAAATACCACATCTCAAAGAGTTTTTTTAGTGAGTCAACTAAAGAACATCCTGACATTGAACCTCTTCATCTTCATCTCTGATCAATTCATTTACTTTCAAAAAGTTAACTAAATCTTTGTCAGATAAGCTATAACCACTAAATTATAAGACTAAATTTACAAACAAAATATTTTGGTTAGTTGGAGTGAGAAACCAGAATAAATGAAAGGCCAACAAACCAATTATACTTTTTAAATTTTTTGACAGTTTCATATGTGAATACTGTGTTTACGTCATTTCCATACCTCCTTCTCGTCTCTCCAACTCTCTGAATGGCCCCCTACTCTCTTTCAAACTCATGACCTCTTTTTTGTTAATTATCATTGATAACACACATATACGCACAAACATGTATATGTACAAACACATATGTGTGTATACTGCATCTATATATAGATATGTATACATATATATACATTTATGTATGCATATATGCATATGTATATATGTTTACATATACATAAATAAAATATGTATATATAAGTAAAACCTGCTGAGTCAATTTTGATTTACTTGAATGCACATGTGATTGAGGCTAAAACTTTGGATTTGATACCTATCTGGGGAAAACCAAAATATCTTAATGTCTTCATGGTATGAAAAGCTCAAGTCATGTCTACAGGATTAGTACTAGTTAGGATTACTCAGGACTAACTATTCCCTCCCAGTTTTGTAGGCCCTGTGCATACTTCAGTGAGTAACACAAAACTTTCCCTGTGGTGCTTGCATTATTTTTGGAAAGACACCTATATAAATAAATGAGTAAATAATTTCCCAAGTGCTGACAGGTGAGGCGGTATCTCATGTGTGGTTTCTATTGCTGCAAGGAAACACCATGACCAAAATGCAAGCTGGGTTTATTTGGCTTGTATTTCCACTTCACAGTTTATCATCAAAGGAAGTCAGGGCAGGAGGCAGGAGCTGATGCAAAGGCCATGGAGGGGTGCTGCTGACTGGCTTGCTCACCATAACTTGCTCAGCCTGCTTTCTTTTCTTTTTTTTTTTTTTTTAAACTTACAATGTTTATTCCATGACTTCTAACAGCATATTATTCTTTTTTTCCTTTATTTTTTATTTCTTCAAGTTACATCTCAATCGCAGTCCCCTCCCTATTCCCCCTCCAGTCCCACCCTCCCACCCTCAACTCCCCATCCTCTTCCCTTTTTTTTTTTTCTTTTAAGTTTAAGGTATATCTTATTTCCCCCTACAGTTTCCCCTTTCAGCCTGCTTTCTAACAGAAAACACAGGGGGCCGCCATCTCATAAATGGCACCACCCACAATAGGCCGGGCCCTCCCCCAACAACCACTAATTAAAAAAAAATGCTCTGCAGCCAGATCTAATGGAGACATATTCTCAATTGAGGTTTCCTCTTTTCAGAAGGTTCTATCTTGAGTCAAGTTGGCATAAAACTAGCCATAACAACGTGGGGGAAAGCAAAACAAAATAAGAGAAAAATGTTCTATTGAAGGAGTTCTGAACGATGAAATCATTCAAGAACACACACAAAGGCCATGAGACACATTGCAAGGCACAACACCAGGGCCCAAATGGGTGAAGACATATAGCAAAAAGATGAGTAACAAAAACTGAAGTCAGACCCTATTTACCCTGTTGGAGATCGGTCTGATTGTGTGTGAAGAACAGAGCATGAGAAGGCAAGGTCAGATGCAGTGATAAGAAAAACAATTGCAAATGTCCCAGTGAGAATTGATGGTGAGCTGGGAAAGAGCTACAGTAGTGGAAATAATAAATGGTAGTCAGAATCTTCGAGACATATGTCCAAAGAAGAACTGCCAGAATTTCCTGTTAGTTTGGCAGTGGGAAGTGAGGGGAGTCAAAAATAACTCTGAGAACTCTGGCCTGATGAACTAGAAGATGAATATGCCTTCAATAAGATGAGGGGAGGGAAAGTATATCAGTTTGGCATAGTGAGTGAATAAGTAAATCAAGAGTTTCCTTCTGGATATGTTAAAGTTAGGAATTCCATTAACTATGTAGGTGACTTTCATATAGAAAGTTGGATATGTGACATCTACATTCAGCACAGGTTGGAGAAGAAAATTTGGCCTTTGAAGGGTGAGTTGACCTAAAAAGTAAAAATAGCTGGATAAAACAATATGACAGTGAACTCCCAGGGATTCCATGAATGCTGAGAAGGTTAAAAGAGTGGAAAGACTGATAGAAAATGGTTAGGGATGGAGGAGAAACATTTAGAGAAAGAAATGTTCTGGAAAACAACTGAAAGAATAAATTGAGGAAGGACATAAAATCTGTCAAATGAAGTTTGAAGATTAATGTGAGAAAAAAAAAACAGAACAAAATAAAAGTAGCACAACAAGCAAACAAAAACTTTGACCAGGTAAGTGGCAATTCACAAATCTCTGGCTACCTTACCATGACACCTTCAGTGATGGAGGGGGCAAGACCCTTGTTGAAGTTGTAGTTAGTTCAAGGGAGGAAAACAAAAGAAAAAGACATGTTGATTCTAAAGAACACTTATAAAGGGTTTCATTCTAAGAGAGCAGAAAATTTGGGTAGTGGGTGGAAGAGTTTGTGACATCAAAGTGTAATAAAATGATTGTAAAGGAAAGTGCTTCATGGAGGAACAAGAAGAAACAATTCCAGAGTAGTGATCCTAGAGCAGACAGTAGCACATGGGGAACAGTACGTAACAATAGGGCTGCCTTTGCCAAGGTAACAGTCCAGTCATGATGATAAAGAAGGCAAAGTAATGGGCAGCCATATGTAATGAGAAGAACATGTGGACAATCTCACAATCTTTTTTGATTGCTTCTGGGAAATGAAGAAGAAAGGTCATCAACTGAAACTTATTAAAGAAAAGTTGGAGATTTTGAGAAAAATAGTGTAATAATGGCTTAAAATAATGAAAGAAAGGGAATAAAAAAGGAATATACTTCCTGGAGCTCCTGAGCATACTTGGGATTACTTATTATTAATATTTTACAATTTAGTCATGATCATGTATACTTTCTCCCAGCATGGTCAATTCCTTAAGTATAACAGTGTTTAGAGAGCTGAGTGTGGTGGCACATGCCTACAATCCCACAATAGAGGGTTGAGGCAGAAGGATTGAAAACTCAGGGTTAGCTTAAACTATTCAACAAGACCACATCTCAGTACAGTATTTACAGAACAGGATTTAAAAAGAGTTGAGTGGTTTTTAGGAGATCACTATGAAAATAATAAAGTCAAATTACTGTAAGGACAAAAGTACGTGATATCTTTGATATCTAGAGAAATGAAAGAATGAGAAAAATAAGATGTGTTATTCAGAGAATGAGATAGTTGAAGTTAGGTAACAAGAGTGACGCAGATGTTGGTAATAAACCCTCATCCAGAATGTGATTGGGTGTGGGTGATTGAGTAAGTGTAGAGAAATAGTGTTGGAGATCAAGAAACTGAAAGTCCATTTCCTTTCAGTGTTACAGGCCTGGCAGAGACGGGATGTCACCAGGAAAAGGAGAACTCTCTGGCATTCTTTTATTGACCTGCCAAATTCAATGAAACCCAGGTGAGAACACTGGTTTGCGAAGTTCTTCCTTCATCCAATAGCAGGCTCACGCACATGGGTCCCTGTGAACACCTTTGGTATCTAAGACAATGGAAAAGAACCTATAACAAAATTAGAAAAATATACTATTTCTCAATGGCAATTTTAAATTCTTAAGATGGCCAGTCAGTTGTAGCCTTGGATCCACTTGATCCTCTTCAGGGAAATCCATGTGTACATTCTGGTCATCAAGAACATTGGAATAGTGTCAGCTTTCCCTCCACTGCCTGAACACTTACTTACCTGCTAAATGTTGCTTCTGCTCTGGAAGCTTTCATTCATAAAACTCCAAGGTAGGCAAGAAATAGAATGAGTATTAAAAATTATTCTACATGTGTATAAGAGAGTGAGAAGGAATAGAGAGACCCAGAGGGGATAAGATAACCACATGAAGAACCAATAAATCTAGGTCCCTAGAAACTTACAGAGACAGAAACACTAACAAAACAAAAACAAAAAAGAAATTATATATATATATATGTACATATATATATATATATATATACATATATATATATATATATATATATATATATATATGGTTGACCTAGGTTCCTCATACATATGTAGATGATAGGCAACTTGGTCTTCATACAGATCCCTTAGCAAGTGAATGGGAGGGGGTGGTCTCTGTCATAGACTCTGTTACCTGTTAGTGGAACACCTTACCCTAGCTGGGCTGCCATGTTGTCCCCAGACCAAGAGGAAGCAATTTGACTTCATGTGACTGATGAACTGAGATGGATTGATATGTGGGGCCCCCCTCACCTGAGGAGGATAGGAGGTAGAGGGGGAGGAGGGGGAGGTTGGAACCAGGAGGGGAAGAGGGAGGAGGCTATGATTAAGATGTAACTTGAAGAAATAAATAAATTTTGAGAAAAAATATATATATACTCTATACTTTAGGTAATGGGCAAAAAGTTACTACTGTACAACTGAATTCTCAGAGAAGAAAATCTACTAAAACTCAAACCTAAGGGCACTTTGACTGTCCTTAATTTCCTCCTATCAAATAAATATAACATAGATAAGTGATTTTAACTATAATAGTAAGTCATCTATTGAACACAGTAAGAAATACAAAGTTTTTTTATCCTAAAGTATTTCTCACAATTGTATTATTATAAATGCTATTAAGGCAGAAATGCTTACCTATCCCTGTTTATATATGATCAAATTGGCTTTCCAGTCAGATTGCATAGTCAATCATATCTCATCAACAATGGATTAGCAATATCTCATTACTGTGTTGATAGAATCTGAAGACAGTATTGAATATCTCATGGTTGCTTTTGGTGGGGGAGTGTTTTTTTTTTTTTTTCAAGAAGTGGGTTTCTTTGTGTATCCCTGGATGTCCTCTGTAAACCAGATTGGCCTAGAACTCACAGAATTATGCCTGCCTTTGCCTCTGGAGTGCTGGGATTAAAGGCATGAGCCACCATGTCTGGTTTATCTCATGGTTTTAAGAATACAGAACTTCTAAAACAAACAAACAAAAACAAACAAACAAACCAGTCTGCCTTATGAGGGATAAGTAAGGTAAAAATGTAAAAATGCTAAATAAATCATGAACTCCACCCCCCCATTCTTTCCTAGAACATGGAGGAACAGTGAATGAGATTTGGTTACTGTTTAAAGCAGATCTCCAGGGGTACTGGTCATCAGTTTTTCTCCATAATCTTCTTTCTATATTCAATTAAAATTTTAATTTATTAAAAAAAAAGAATACAGAACTTCACAAAAAAGTAGAAGAGGGCAGCAAAGAGAAAAGAGGAGAAAACCAGACATGCTGAGTGGGAAGTTAGAGGATACCTGTCAGGGTTTAAATATGAAATGTCCCCTGAGAGCTCACATTTGAACACTGAGTCCCTGGGTGGTAATGCTGTTTTGGAAGGTTATGGAGTTTGAAGGTGGGGATCTGGACTACTGCAGCCAACACCTTGCCTTCTGCCTATGTAATGGACTCTGTTCTGACACTGGGCAAACTAAAACTCTTTTTCTTTCAAGTTTTTTTTTTTTTGGTTAGGTATTTTGATACAGCAACAAAAACATAACTAACTATTATAGACTCATTAGAACATACTGGATGTCATGGGAAAAAGCAAAATGTGTCTATTTTAATAACTCCAAGAGAAAAGAGAAGCAGAGAGTAAGGTTGACACAGAATCAATAAGTAACAGTGATCAGAAACTGCATCTTTGTCCAAAATCTGATGGACTCATTAACCTAAAAATGGAACATCTGTCAAGGTTTGACCTTGCTGAAATTAACATTGAGTTGAATTTAGATACATGGAGATGTCCACCAGAACTAATTCCAACCACAGGGAGAAATACATTTGCAATGGGAAAAAAAAGTATGAGGAAAAACACTTAAGCAATTCTTTAATATAATTCTTTGAGGCAGAGAGCAAAAAACAAGTAAAGAGTTTGATTCTACATTCTGGATTTCTCATAAGAAAGATGAAGTAAGAGGGTTTGAAAGCCCTAAAAAGGTAATTATCTAGGCAATAACTAATTGTTCCAATGAGGCAGAAAAATGAGCGTAAATGGAGAAATTAATGAGTTCTATAAAGTGTTCTGAGTGAATTAAGATGGTAATAGATGAGGACAACAGTAGGAAGAATGAGCACACAGCCAAGGACAGATGTGAAGGTACTGCCACACAGAAATCAGGAAAGTGGAACCTTTAAGTCATGAAAATAAGAAAAGATACGCACTGCTTAAGACAGATCATTTGAATAGAAACAGAAAATGGAAATAAAAGAAATGCCTATTAGATTTTTATTTTTATTCACATGTTCTCTCACTTGAAAGTGACATTCAGACTCCAAAAGGTAAAATAAATAAATTGTTCAATAATGAATATGAAAAACATAAGTGTGAAAGATGTTGAAGGAAAGGATGTTTTTAAATTTCCGTTCATACATTACTTACTATCGGGAAGAGGGGAACTGTGCCTTTTTATTGATGAGTGGTCACACCTTAACATTACTGGTATTATATACCTAACTATAAGATAATGTAAGGCTTTTCCTACAGAAAAAAAAAATGTTTACTTTGAATCTAAATAAGATTTTAAACTTAAGTACAAATTAGCATAAAGTGCTAGAGTTGGATGAAGAAATATGGCCAAAAATTTTGAATATTTTAAATTAAAAAATAAAACTTCTTATCTCTCTCCCCAGTCACAGCAATAAATAATTCTAAAGGGTGGAGAAAATATTCTAGGTAGAATGTAGCATAACAACCCAAAGCTACACACAAGTTTAAACTGGATGCTTGTCCCCAAAGCAATCTTAGCAGCAAGGTAACACTGTAGGAAACTCAAGAGGTCATTCCATCTACAGAAGCAACTATTCAGCTGGAAAAAAATAACTGGAATCTATTACTTTGATAATCTGCCACATAATTGGACACACAAGAACAAGGAGAATTCTTAATGAAGAGAGAAGATACAGACTTTTCCCAACTGAGACTCATGCAAACCAATCGTAATCCTCATTCCTTAGTTACTACCCTGCAACTGAGGAGACAAAAGCCCCATGTTCCTCAAACAGGATAGGCAACAAGAATATTGTCCTCTGAAAGTGTTGTAGAATGCAAACCCGCATGCTTGCTTGCCCTCCCTTCAGCTCTACTAACAGGGGCACACATTAAAAGATTTAAAGACACAAACTTCTATTGTTTCTGTTTTAGAGCCAGTCCTTTCAGGAAGTGTTCATCCGGTCTGTGGCACTTGCATCTGCAGATAGACTCAGATATCTCTCCTACAGATTGGAAGGTGGGATTATGGAAGATAAATTTTCACAGACAGTCAAGTCCAAGTCTACAAGGAAATTGGATGGCACTGATGATTTTATGCAGTTGGCAATACAAATCTAACAAAGAACTACAATGAGGAAAGGGGAGTGGTCACATTGTCTCTTGCAACTCTTTCTTTAAGGCATTAGTGTGTATAATGCTGTGCAACAGACTTGAACCTGCAGTAACACAAACTGATGGGCCACTTTTAGGCCTTTCTCCTCATGTGAACTCCGTCAAGCCACTTACCATCTGAGAACCCGATTCTTTGTCATATTGTATGTAATAATGTCACCTAAGGAAGTTCAAATCTGTAGTTTGTCTTCAGTGTTGGCAGTTTTACTAATGTGAGATCTTATGTCAGGAAAGTTAGTGTGTTCTCAGATTTTTCAGCAAAGTCGGTTCCCTGCGAAGACCCTTCCTATCATTACACCATTTCTCCTATTACTCATTTTCCTCTTGTTAACCGTTCTTGAGTCACTTAGCAATCCAGAGAAAAATAACTACAGCTTTCAACAAAAACTAGTTGGATTCTTGCTTCAGCCACTTCACTCACCTCATCTTTTAGTTGTGTCTACTCTACCTTACTACACTATCAAAAAAACTAATTCAAATTTTACATTATTCTTTGTTAAAGGATATACCCAGCAGCAATTCAGTTATCAGAAACTGAACATTTCTCATTGGTTTCATTTTGCTTTTTAAATCCTGTCAGAGAGAAATCACAAAATTATCAACATCCTCCAAAATGTCAATGTTCTTCCTCATACTCTGTGTAACTTTTATATCTTCATTTCAGGATCCCAGAGTCCCTTAATTGAAGCACTATTAGATTCTCTGTGAGCTGTGACTCTTGGTTCAATATTCTCCTTTGTGATGCTGTTGTTGTCCTGTGTCATGGAGATCCTGTAGTTTTGGATCTATGGAACTGAATTCTTCAGGCACTCCAGCAGTTCATCCATGGGGTATATGTTAGGGTGAGCCAACTCAAATCCCTAGTTCTGGACCTGCAACTCCCACAACCAAGGCCAGTTCTACTGTACTTACCAGGTAAGGTGCAGGGCCTGCTCTCCCAAGTGCTACAGCAGGTAGGGGAATTGGCCAGTTCTCCTCTTCTCATGAGTCCATCCAGGCCAATCTCTCACCTGTTGTGTTGAGGGCATCAGAGAGTGTAGTGACTGTTCTCCCAAGTGCTGCAACATGTGAGGGGCAAGGAAAGATCCCCTGTCCACCACTGGTTGTGAGGGCAAAAGGGAGGGGAGGGAATCTCTCCCTTGCCAGCATCACCACAAAGCAGACAAAAGGGACAAAAGCTGGTTCTTCAACACTTATTCCCTCAGGTCTGGCTCACACACAACCAACACCAACACCCAGGGCCAGGCAGGATTCTTCTAGTCTCTGTCTTGCTTCTAGTCTCCTGCTCCTATCCTGGGATCCCATGCTTGCCTGGTTCTGGACTGATGGTCATTATAGGGTAACTCCCTCTCCAGGCCCCATGGCACTAAATTTGTGTTGGTCTCCATCTAGCTTTTTTCCAAGAATGTTAGGCTACTATTCATTCAGATATTCATAAGCCAGAACACTGAATATAGACATAGTCTTTCCTCTCTACTGCCTACTGACACCCAAGTAACACAGTAACCACATCTGCAATGCCTCTAGGGGAAGGACATATGAGCCTATAAATGAGCCAAAATCTTTTGATGTGATCAAATAAGTACTTACTCACATTTTTCACCCAGATAAAATATGTTTCTTCACTTGGCAAATAACACTTATGTTAAACTTAGCTTACTCAAAAACAGGGTTATTTAACTATTAGAGCAAGTTATTAACTATAAGAGCAAGGTATTATAAAAACTTACTAGTGACTGTAGTAGACTAGTGAAGAAAAGATATCAGAACAATATTTGAAAAAATATTAACTATGTTTCTGTTTAACTTTCTTTGAAAAGTAATGGTAATACAAAATGTCTAACTGTACATATAATCTTGTACTTTCTGTTCTTATATACGGATAAAGAGTTTCTCAATGCTAGGGATGATAATACACACTCAATTTTTGTTAGAAGGATTCCAAGATCAAGGCCTGCCCCAAGCTCCATAGTAAAATATGATCAATAAGTAAATAAACAAATTCAAAACACAACAACAACAAAGCAACACAAGTGCTCAGAGTAATTACAAAATTAAAGCCAAAGTTCTTTTTAAGATATTATAAAAATATGTCTTAATGGTTGGATGCATTAAAAAGGGATACTAAAACTAAAAAGTCTGGTATGCAGCTTAATGTTTAACATGTGTAAGAGTCACAACCTTTCCAAAAAGAAAATAAAAAAGAAGAAAAGAAAGAAATGATGGGGTGATATTAAGCATTCTAAATATTAATTAATTGGTCCTGCTTGATGTCTGTTACGTACATTGTCTCTGATTGGTTAAATAAAATGCTGAGGCCTGAGATTGGGCAAATACAGAGATCGGTGGAACTAAGAGTACATAGGCTTCTGAGACAGAGAGCATCTTGGGAGGAAGAAGTTTCTGAGATGCCAGGAGCAAGAAAAAGGAGGAAGACATACAATGGAGTAGATTAAAGAAGATCATTCCATGTGGCCTAGAATATCGACATAGATTGGAGAATAACAGTCCAAAGATACACACACACACACACACACACACACACACACACACACAGTGTGTGTGTGTGTGTGTGTGTGTGTGTGTGTATGGGGTCATATTTGGGTAATAGAATTCTGAGCTAGCTTAGGTGGACCAAGATTGCACAATTCACCAAGGCTTGTTAAAATCCATTTGGTGTCTGTGTGTATTCATTTATAATGGCTGGTTAAGGATTAACACCACCAAACAATTAAATATAACATAAATACTAGTAAACAATTTAACTAGCCTTTTTTTTCTAGAAAGAAAGAAGAGAAAAGAAAAGAAAATTGCACTAAACATAAATGGACTCCATTTTGAAGCAAAAATGTCAGCTTTTATCAGTGCTTATTGGGCATGTCTTTAGTTTGAATACAACAAAAATATTAATCCTAATATATTTTTAAGTTATATCATATATTATTTGTGTAAACTTGTGGCATCAACTGGTTTTGTGTGTGTCAGTAAAGAAAAATATACACACATAAAACTTTCCAAGGAGGGTTCATACCTCTGGAAAAAAAATAGAGGACCAGCATTCCCTTTTGGATAAGAGTTTCTGAAAATTAGATCATATGCATGTAGTATTAGATCATATGACTAAGTCTAATTTAAAGATTAACAAAGACTAAGAAGGCTCTGTTTTTGTTCGGTACATGGAAACACTGACACATATTCATATAAAGGGATTTGATAAATTAATTAAAACAGATTTCAGGATTAAAAGTCCTTAAGACTGCTAAATTTCACAAACAGCTTAAAACAAAATAGAGTTTAACCTTTAAAGTCTAAACCATGATGTTTTTCAGTCCAGTTTTATCAGATATTTCACTTTTTCTTAAATTATATAATAAACCCTAAGCAGTGACTTGCTGCAGTTCCTGCGGCTTTTCATGCATGCTTAATGTAACCTGCATTATCTCTCTGGGTTTTATATAAGGTTACATCATCAAGAGGTGCAGATTGGGCATATATTTGTTCACATAAATAATGTGAACTTACATATTTGTTCTCATAGCGGTAATAAGGAAGGAAGTGACTGTGAGGAAGTAAAAAGTGTAGGCATCTTTCAGGACAACTCCAACTCAGCCAATAAATAGCTCTATATCTGTTCTTCACATGTAAAAGTCAGATCCAATTTGTACAGATTTACAAAGTAGCTTTGGTATCAGTGCTAGGGTCAAGTGTGGTGGGACATGCTTGAATCTAAGGCAGGAGGCTGAGGCAAGAGAAGTTCAAGTTCAAAGCCAGTTACATAGTGAGATCCTGTCTTAAAAAAAAATGAAAACATCAGTGCTTGGGCACATGGAAAGTTGTTGGTGTGGCTTACAAGTAATGACATAGACACAGTAAACCAGATCATAGGCATTGGATTCTAGCTTTGTGTGCAGGAAAAGGTCCAGGTTAAAATGCCGATTCATCTACTAACTAGTTGTGTGACTATGACTATGACAGTTAATGTTTCTGAGTCTTGTTTTCTCATTTGTAAGATAGGAATGATCATACTGCCTTACATTTTCATGTGCCCACAGAACTTTATACTCATGAAGATAGATAATAGAATATTCTTATTAGTTGCCCCATATATATAGACTGGACATTGGGAATGTATGTCATATCTTACAGCTTTCATCATTGTTTCCTAATTGTTCTTATTGTTTTGTAAAAGTAGGAGATGTTGGGAAAAAGATACAATAAAAGATAAAAATAAAAATAAAAAATAAGAGTTAGATAATAGTAGCTGAAAACAAAAACAAAAAAAAACCAAAAACTCATATTTCACAGGAAAAGTAAAAGCATATGATTAACAAACATGATTACTAAGAAACTGCCTCATACTGTAACTACTTTTTGTCACAGCTGTAACACCTGCAAGGGAAAAAATACATGGACTCCATGAAGAGTAGTCAACCCAACCTTCCACTAAGACAACTGATTCAATATTGCTGAATAGAATTACTACATAATTCTGTCATATATGGTATATTTGTGTGTGTTACATATGTTTAATGTATGTGAATATGGCTGTACATACATATATGGGCACATGCATTTGAATGTTAAATGTTGACAGTATGCACCTTCCTGACAGTCTTCCACCTTACTTTTGAGACCCTCTCTTTCTTTCAGAGCTGCTGTTACAGATGTGCACAGGCACACCCAGCTTTGCACATAAGTTCTGAGGATGTCACCCAGGTCCTTATGTTCGAACAACAGACACTTTACCAAGTGAGCTATCTATCTCCTTAACCCCATAGATTTTTAGTTTGATCTGTTTCAGCAGTAAACCCTAGAGTTCAATGATGTTTAAAAAAAAAAAACTATTCCATGGTGCGTCAGGATTTTTGAACAATGGCATCTTAAAAATCAAAGCATGTTGCTTAAAAACAGTAGCGCTACATCATCTCTGCCAAAAAAATTCATGCTGTAAAACACACCCTCAGGGAAATAGTTGGATCAGCCTTACACAGTTATACTAATCCACTGGTCCAATCACAATTGTTGAATAAACAATTTAACTTTACATTAGACATGGGAGATAGGGTAGGTCATAGATACTTGGAAAGAATGTGAAGTTATTTTTCATGATTATTACAAGAAGGAGCCTAAGATATGTAGAAATTGTAGATAGTATGCATAAGAACCAACTGAATTTTAAAACTCTTCTAATTCTGTGAAACAGTTAATTTAGTCTTTTATCTTTATATCTTTTTCTTGCCTCCATATTTAGTACACTAACTTGTGATATAATACTCTCCAAAATACTTGAGCATGTGGCACCTACATAGTTGCATTCTTTTGCTCTTAGAGCAAGTGTACATAAAGAATTACCTGTAATTAATTTTATTACATTTTATATATGTATGTATTTACATGCATGCACTTGCCAGGGCATGTGCATGTGGATTTCAGAGGATTTGTTGGTCCTAGAGTTGCTGCTCAGATGTCAGGCTTATTGGCAAATATGGTGGCTTGCTGAGCCAACTACCTATCCTGGAATTTATTTTTTTATGTGTTTCAGTATTAGAAATTGAAACAAAACAAGCTCCAACCATTTACAAACATGGAGTTTATCTTTTAAAACACAACCAAAATTTGAAGTATCCAATGAAAACAAGCTGTATGTTAAGGAAATAAAACAAGGGCTGGAGAAACACAGCACTCTCTATAGCTTCTAGGTCAAAGAAAACGCAAACTGGACATCAGTTGAAGTAACTAATCTTTCAACTTTTAAAATATGAAGTGAGCAGGACATTATATATTTATATATATGCATATATATAACATATAGTATATAACAACAATTAAAAATAGATGAAATGAACTTGAGAGAGAGGAAAGGGGTGCATGGTAAGAGTTAGAGAAAGGGAAGGTGGAACAGAACTTGATGTAATTATATTTTAATTTCAAAAATAAAAGTATTTTTAAAAATTGATTCTCACATGTAAGAGTTGTTGATCATCGAAGCTATCTTTCATTAGCAATAAGAAATTAACCCATTAGTATGAAGCCACTTGATACCATTTACCTTTCCAAAACTGGCTTCTGCTCCATTTCTTACCCAGTAAAGACTAACTTCCTTGGTTTATTAGAAACTGCCCTCCACATCCCAGCTCCTATTTCCCAGGATAACATTTACTGTCATTCCAATTTTTTCCAGTATTATTTATCCTTTCAGTATGACCAGAAGTTTCTTATACCTTATATTGTCTTATCTATCCCTTCCACTTTCAGGGCTGACCTTCCCATTTCTTCTGATTCCTTTGCCTGATTCCTCTCTCTCTATGAATAGTCACTAACATAATTATAGTGACAAGCTACTCTTATTATGTGCTAGGAAATACATTTTTTCTTACAAGCAAGCATAGCAAAGAGATTAAAGTAAAAGTGGCTGAAGTCAAACTACTTGAGTCATCATTTGAGATCATTAATCTAGCTGTGTAATATTTTTGCACCTAAAGTAACTTTCTATACTTTTTTTAATTCCTCCTTTGGACCTAATAATAATACATCATAAAATTGTAATCCATACAAAATAAATAATTAGTTAGCAAATAATAAGGACTACATTTATATATGTGCTTTCTCATCGCAGACAAGAAAATTAAAGCTGATGATTAAACAAAATAAAATAAAACCCTATCTACTTTGCCATTACATTGTCCTGTCTCCAGAAATTCTACAAATTCCCCAGATATCAATTAATGCAGCCTATCAGAGTTATTTATTCACTATGAGCATCTTGGGAATGGAATCTAGTTCTTACTTATAACTATGATGGGAGTTGTGTAGATGACAATCCAGCACAATGTCTAACACAATATGTATATCACTGACTGGGTTGAAAAATAACTACATTGCCATTAAGGGTGAAGATTCAATAACTAAAACATTGCTCATTTTATACAGTATACAGCCTAGAGCATTCAGGCATGGAGTCCATGTTTACCTTCTTTTGGTTTAGGGATTATTTATTCCTGTGTTTTATTGGGTGTAGTTAACATCCTTGCGTTGGAGTTTTCCTTCTAGTACCTTCTGCAGGACAAGGTTTGTAGATAGGTACTGTTTAAATTTGGTTTTGTCTACTTGATCAGGGTGTAAGATACTTTTGATGTGTTCTTGGATTTGGTTAGCTAGTATTTTATTAAGTATTTTTGAGTCTATGTTCTTGAGGGAGATTGGTCTGAAGTTCTCTTTGTTGGGTCTTTGTGTGGTTTAGGAATCAGGGTGACTGTGGCCTCATAGAATGAGTTTGGCAGTGTTCTTTCAGATTCTATTTTGTGAAAGAGTTTGAAGAGTATTGATGTTAGCTCCTCTTTGAAGGTCGGTAGAATTCTGTGCTAAAACCATCTGGCCCTGGGCTTTTTTTGATTGAGAGATTTTTAATGACTGTTTCTATTTCCCTAGGGGTTATATGGCTGTATAATCTGTTAACCTGATCTTGATTTAGCTTCGGTAGGTGGAATTTATCAAGAAAATTGTCCATTTCGCTTAAGTTTTCATATTTGGTGAAGTATAGATTTTTAAAGTAGGACCTAAATATTCTCTGGATTTCCTCAGTGTCTGTTGTTATTTCTCCCTTTTCATTTCTGATTTTGTTGATTTGTGTTTTTTCCCTCTATCTTTTAGTTAATTTGGCTAAGGGGTTGTCTATTTTGTTGATTTTCTCGAAGAACCAACTCTTGTTTTCATTGATTCTTTGTATAGTTCTTTTTGTTTCTAAGTTGTTGATTTCAGCCCTCAGTTTGATGATTTCTTGACTTCTGCTCCTCTTGGGAGTGTTTGCTTCTTTTTTTTTTCCAGTTCATCCAATTTAGCTGTTAATTCGCTAATATGAGCTGTCACAATTTTTCTTTTTGAAGGCACTAAGTGCTATGAACTTTCCTCGTAGTACAGCTTTCATTGTGTCCCATAGGTTTGGGTATGTGTGCCTTCATTTTCATTGGATTTTAAGAAGTCTTTGATTTCCTTCTTTATTTCTTCCTTGACCCAGTAGTCATCCAGTAAAGAGTTGTTCAATTTCCATGTGTGTGTAGGCTTTCTGTTGATTCTGTTGCTGTTGAAGTCCAGCTTTATTCCATGGTGGTCTCATAAGATACGAGGGGTTATTTCTGTTTTCTTGTATCTGTTAAGGCTATCTTTGTGTACGACTATATGGCTGATTTTGGAGAAGGTTCCAGGTGGTGCTGAGAAGAAGGTGTATTCTTTTGTGTTTGGGTGAAACGTTCTGTAGATATCTGTTAGGTCCATTTGGTTCATGATCTCTGTTAGACTTATTATTTCTCTGTTTGGTTTCTGTCTTGATGATCTGTCCATTGTTGTGAGTGTTGAAGTCTCCCACTACTAATGTGTGGGGATCAATGTGCGATTTAAGTTTTAGAAGAGTTTCTTTTACAAATGTAGGTGCCTTTGTATTTGGGGCATAGATGTTCAATATTGAGATGAACTCTTGATGAATATTTCCTTTAATGAATATGTAATGCCCTCCTCTGTCTTTTTTGATTAACTTCAGTTGGAAGTCTATTTATTTTGTTTGGTATTAGGATGGCTACTCCAGCTTGCTTCCTGGGTCCACTTGCTTGGAAACCTTTTCCCAGCCCTTACGCTGAGATAGTATCTATCTTTGTTAGTTATATGTGTTTCTTGAAAGCAGCAAAATGATGGGTCTTGTTTATGGATCCAATCTGTAAGCCTGTGTCTTTTTATTGGGGAGTTGAGTCCATTGATGTTGATGGATATTAGTGACCAGAGGTTGTTATTTCCCATTATTTTGGTAGGTGGTGGTCCTGTGTTTCTTTTGGTTTAGTCGCCATGGAGTTTTCTGTTTCCTCTGTTTTCTTGGGTGTAGTTATCTTCTCTGGGTTGAAATTTTCCTTCTAGGATCTTCTGTAGAGCTGGATTTGTGCCTAGATATTGTTTAAATTTGATTTTGTCATGGAATATCTTGTTTTCTCCATCTATGTTGATAGAGAGTTTTGTTGGGTACAGTAGTTTGGTTGGGCACCTATGTTCTCTCAGGGCTTGTAGGACATCTGTCCAGGCCCTTCTGGCTTTTAACGTTTCTGAGGAGAAGTCAGGTGTAATTCTGATGGTTCTGCCATTATATGTTACTTGATATTTTTCTCTTACAGCTTTTAATATTCTTTCTTTGTTCTGTACATTTGGAGTTTCAATTATTATGTGGTGAGAGGAGTTTTTTTCTGATCTAATCTGTTTGGTAAGCCTCTTGGAATTTTATTGGCATCTCTTTCATTAGGTTTGGGAAGTTTTTTTTTTTTTTTTTAAATACTTTATTTTTTTTCCTTCAAGTTACATCTCAGTAACAAACCCCTCCCTATTCCCCCTTCCTATCCCACCCTTCCACCCTCTTCCCCCCAGAAGTTTCCCCTTTCAGTCCAACAGATGGTTCCTTCTCTTATAATAGTAAGTATTATACAAAACAATAGATATAAATATGCCACATTTATGAGATTTAAATGGCCCAGTATACCTTCCCAATGTCCAGTTTATACATATTTGGCCCCTGACTTTAACATTCTACTATCTAACCAACTCCATGAGTTTAAAGGTCTATATGTGACTCAACATTCATACTAACTTGCAACACACTTTTAAGAGTATCTTCTTAGATCTATAACACCCTCTTGATTCCTAAACAATTCAAAATTTAACTATGAGACTCTAGCTGTCTATTCTTCAACCACCTCAAAGACCTGAGAGGGATAAATATATTTGCTTATATAGGAAGTGCAGGGCCTGCAGCTTCCAAAACTAAGAAAGAACATACCAATGACTGCTTGGACAGTTCCCATTTTCTCTCCATACATTCCAGCATCAGTCTTCAGCCTTTGGGTCCTGTTTCTCTGACAGACATTTGTTGTAGAGCAGGGATTAGGAAGGACTTACCTACCCTGTCTTGGCAGAGTTAGGCTGTTGACTTCCCTGCTACCAAGTTTTGTCCTTTTTGGACAGCAGTCTGTCTGCAGTTGGTGCAAGGGGTTTCTTCATGCCAAGAGAAAGTTTTTTTTTTTCTATGATTTTGTTGAAGATGTTTCCTGGACCTTGGAGTCAGGAGTCTTCTCTTTCCTCTATGCCAATAATTCTTAGATTACATCTTTTCATTGAGTCCTTGATTTCTTGGATGTTATGGGTGAGAACTTTTTTAGCTTTCTCATTTTCTTTGAATGTTGTACTGATTTCTTCCATCGAACCTTCCATGCCTGAGATCCTGTCTTCCATTTCTTGTATCCTATTTTTGATACTCATGTCTGTGGTTCCTGTTCTGTTCCCTTGATTCTCCACTTCCACTCTTATCTCTGACTGTGTTTTCTTTATTGCTTCTATTTCCAGTTTCATGTCTTGAAAGATTTTGTTCTGTTTTCTCCATCTATAGTCATTAAAAGTTTTGCTGGGTATGGTAGTTGGGCTTATATGTGTGGTCTTGTGGAGTCTGCAAGATGTCTGCCCAGGTCCTTCTGGCTTTAAGATTCTCTGTTGAGAAGTTGGCTGTAATTCTGATAGGTTTGCCTTTATATGTTACTTTGATTTTTCCATTTTAATATTCTTTCTTCCTTTTATACATTTATTGTTATGATTATTGTGTGGCAGGAGGAATTATTTGTTTTGGTCTAATACATTTGGTGTTCTGTAAGCTTCTTGTATAGTTATAGGCATCTTTTTCTTTAGGTTGGGGATGTTTTCTTCTATGATCTTGTTTAAAATATTTTCTGGGCCTTGGAGCTGGTAGTCTTCCCCTTCTATTCCTATTATTCTTAGATTTGGACTTTTCATAGTGTTCCAGATTTCTTGAGTGTTTTGTGTCAGGAACTTTTTAGATTTAACATTTTCTTTGACAAATGCATCAGTCTTCAATTTTATCTTCTATGCCTGAGATTGTCTTCCATCTCTTATAATCTGTTGGTGATGCTTGTGTCTGTAGTTCCTGTTCTCTTCCCTAATATTTTTATCTCCAGGATTCCTTGAGTTTGTGTTTTTTTTTATTGGTTCTATTTCCATTTTCAAGTCTTATACTATTTCTTTTTTCATTTCCTTCACTTGTTTGATTATATTTTCCTGTAATTCCTTAAAGCATTATTTGCTTTGTAGATTTGTTTCTTAGTATTTTGCTGCATTTCTTTACTGGATTTATTCATTTCATTCACTTGTTTGAATGAATTTTCATGTATTGCCTTAAGGGAGTTATTAATTTCCTCTTTTAATGTCTCTACCATTATTATAGGGTTTGGCTTAATCAGGGAGTCTTGAGGAAGAGTTAGGGGAAGGCTTGAGGGAGCTAGAGGAATCAAGAATACCACAAGAAGACCCACATAGCCAATTAACTTGGAAACAGTGGGGCTCATAGAGACTGAACCACCAACCAAAGAACTGGTCCTAGATCCACTACACATATGAAGCTGATAGGATGCGTGGTCCTCAAGTGGGTCCCCTAAAAATTGGAGCAGGGACTCTCTCTGACTTGGATGCTGTTGCCACCATCTGGACCCATTCTCCTTGCAGAGTTGCCTTGTCTTGCTTCAGTGGAAAAGGAGGCACATAGTGCTGGTGTGATTTGATGTGTTAGTGTGAGTTGATACTGGTGGGGGTGGCAGTGGAGGGAAGGCTGGTACTGGGAGAAGGGAAGGGAGGGGTAGTGATTGGAAAGTAAAATAAACAAATAAATTAATGGCCTTTGCATCTTGGGGAAGAGATGTGTTATAGCAATCTAATCTGTGAGCCTTCCTCTGACGTTTATTCTCTACACTTTCACCAAATGTAAAGTTCTGCATTGACTATTGTCCACTGCACAAATTCATTTTTCTGATGAGTTCTGAGAGCTGCACAAATCTATAGATCTAGAGATATGAATGGCAGATAGTTTGATAATATATTCATTTAGAAAAATAATAGTAGTAGGTTCATTCTTAGAACCTATGATCACCCTAACCACAGGTCCTTTGCCAGATTTATAATACCAAACATGCATTTTCATCTATGGAGTTGGTCTTAAATCATTTATAAAGAGATTGGCTGTCACCCATATTACCCATGCCACTATTGATCCATGGACATATCTTGCCACTTGGTCTTTATTGTAGTTTATGATGTTCACAGTTGGGTAAGACTATAGATGATTTATTTTACCCCCAAAGTCTGCACAATACATTTCAGTTGAAAGCTGGTGTGCAAGAAAGAAGCTTCCTGGTTAGTACCAACTTGATTTCTTCATTTCCTTTGATAGAAGTCTGTGGTGTCTTTTGCAATAAGATATTACCAAGTTGCCAATGATCTAATGATTTTAAACTCAGATCTCTGTTTCTAAGTCTTAACATACATAATTTGCTGAAAGGAAAATGAAGCATTTTACCTAACTTGCTATTAGTTTGAGTTGTCATTAAGTATTGGATATTTAGCCAAATATTTCTGCATCCTACAGGTAGGGTTTTATCTGAGTCTGCTAGTATCAAAAGTAAGCTTGCAAGAAAAACTTTAAACAGAGTGAAAACAGAAGTTGTTGTTCCTTTGTCCTATAATGAATTGAGAAGCTTCTTGAGACAGCAATGATGTTAGTGAGAATATGGTTGGGTACATGTGTCTCCCTTCTTTAGAATGGATTTAACTAGCACAGATGAGTGGCTTTGTTTTAGATATTTGCAATCACTAAAGAATGACTAACGTGAGAATGTTTCAAACTCTATGCTGTAGCATCACAATTCATATTTTTAAAGAATACCTTTAACTTTTTTATTATATGTATTTAATTAGCTTGTATGTGTTATGCATGCACCACAGTGTGCCACAGTGTGGCTTTGGAGGTCGAAGGACAAGTTTTGAGAATTAGCTCTCCTCTTAGATCACGTGGGTTCTGGGGGATTGAACTCAGGTCATCAGGCTTGCCAGCAAATACCTTTACCTACTAAGCTTTCTCACCAGCACAGTTTTTATACTGGTTAGGAAAAAAAAAGCTCTCCAGTGCTGTGCCTTGTGCTAACAAGATCCACATGCAGAAACGAGAGAAAGTTTGCAACAGAAAAAAAAAAAGAAGAAGAAAAGAAAGAAATGTTTGTGAAGACCCAGGTTCCCAAGAAGAAATACTGTTTTGATTTTATAGTACAGGCAACTTTTCATTTTATAATCAGGAGAAATGCTTGTTTGTCAGATCACAATTTCAGAAATTTGATGGCAAAACCAGTAAACAGGGCCCAGCTATGTTTCCACACCAATAAGGAAAAGCCACTTGCCAGTGTAAACTCGGGCAGCATTGTTTTAAGGCAGCTGCTGCCTCTCTTATCACAACCATGCAGGTTAGAGAAGAAAGTGAGAGGTCTCAATAGCCCACCTCTGTTCAGCAAGCAAGCATTCTATCAGGTCAGTTCCCGTGGTGAGGATGGACGTTACGACTGCTAATAAATCTGAAGGGGTACTTCTGCTCTTTAAAGGAAGGAAAGGGAACTGTGTGGCTTTGTAAGAAAGGAAACTGCCAGTGAATCCAATCTACAGAGAAATCAATTTCACACGGCCATAATTCAAGGAAATAGGGCTGTATGTAATGACGTGGAAATTCATTTTGCTCCTTAAAATTTCAGCGTTCTTCTTGGTTACTATTATTTTTGAAAACAGCTTGTTTTTTTTTCCCATCACCCTCTGCAGCATTCTTGCTAAACATGGGAATCTATGAAACACAGGCTTAACTATGACTCATTACTATTGTTTCCTTTGACTTTTCTCATACCTCACCCTGCATTATTTCCCCTTTCTCAAGAACTAAAAAGAGCAATGAAAACAAAAGTCAGTGTTTTAAAACACACTAAACATGCAGCAAGAGGCATTCTAAGTTCACTAAATTTCCTTTAACTTTCCCCAAGAGTATGGAAGAGTTTGCACAGAAATCGTGTTCAAAGCAAATTTTTCATGTAGCAGCATTATTGGCAGATTTGCACTTCTCTTTAAGGACTAGGGGAAGTGGACAAGTTTGTTCTCATTTCTACTTCTGCTGAAGATAATGACTAAACACATTTTGAATAGCAGTGGAAACAATAACAACAATACATTTTTTAAATGCCCAGAACCTGAGGAAATAGAAATATCTGTATAACTTGACTTCAGAAATTAAGACAGCTATGGCTTTAAGATTAATCATTAAATAAACAAGCACACTTGGGGTAAAGTTTTCAGTAAAGAAACAAACATTTTCATAGTACCTTCAAGAAATTTTGAAGTAAAATGTGGCATTTGACTTACTATGATAGAAAATTGAACAGAAATTGTACATTCTAGTTTCCAGACCAAAGCCTCCAACAGAAAGATCACACTGTAAGATGTAGAGACATGGGGTTGATATTGTGAAAGGAAGGTTGAAGACTTTTTTGATATATAAAACTCATTGAGTACAATAAAACTAGTGGAAAATCCTCACACTTGGAAAGAAATCAGTAATGTAATCTTATCTGAAAGCCAAGTCCATGGGTTATGGCAGTGTGTCTAGTGTCATGCCAAAATAGCATGGTCAGATGAACTGTCAAAATTTTGGATTCCAAACCTATAACTTGGTGACATTGCCTTTACTGTTACTAGCACCTCCATTAAATATAATTTATTGCAGAACAAAGCCTTGGAATTGATACCTTTTAAAAGATAAATAAATGCACCTTTTCTTGAGATAGTAAATATACAAATGCAATTATTTTGGTTTTGTTTGAAACAGGGTTTCTTTGTGTAACAGCCCTGGTTATCCTGGAATTCTCTTTGTAGACAGGTTGATCTTGAACTCACAGAGATCTGCCTCCCAAGTACTAGAATTAAAGGTGTATACCACCATACCTGGCTATAAATGTAAATTTGTACCACATCTCCATTATTCTGTAACCGCTGTGGTTTTAGTACAATGGCTGTGTCTCATTGAAGACCCTGGAATAAAAGGAACTCACAATGATCAATTCATTCTAACAATGTTCTAACATCCAACAATGTTAGATGAGAATTTACACTAAAAAAAGCAGCTAAATTTTTGCTAAACAAGTGCTTGTGTTGTGATAATGTGTAGGAAAGTGAGACAAACAGGGTATGAAGAGTTCATAAAGCAGCAAAGATGAGGCTTGGGATGAACCACAAGACAATTCATAGGGGGAAAATGGGGCTGAGTTTTAAAATAAATAGAATTGGCTAGGTGGTTGGAGAGTTTGCAGGCAAGGACAGTCTAAGTGTAACTGAATGACAAGGGCTAAGAAGGAAGCCAGGAATCTTAGACCTAGGATTATCAGAGGAAGCTTCCTTAAAGTAATAAAATATAGAATTTTGGAAGCTATGAGTGCTAGTTAGAGTAAGTTGGGTTTGCTGTAGTGCTGATATGCACTAGATTTCAAAGTAAGAAAATGGGGTAAAAGTAGGGATTTAAAAGCAAATAGTCTAGCAATAAAGGATATGATGGATTAAGTTAGGGGAAAAAATACCCAAGCCAATACAGAGTATAAGTAAAGGCAATTCCAATAATCCAAAAATCAAGAAAACATAAGCCTGGAATAAGAGGATTCTAGGACATTTAACTTGTATGTATAAGAGGGCGATTACTAAGGCTCTCCCTGACAGGCCAAAGCAGGTCTCCTCATACCCGGACCAAGTACAGAGCCAAGTTCCTAATCTTCCTGAAGGGCATAGGAGCCAAGGACCCACGTCCCTCCCCCAGCTCCAGCAGCAATACTCTTTGTATATCTGTGTGTCTAACCTGAACATCTCCCCTCACAGAACTGTGCATCCATTTCTTATTCCTCAATCCTTCCGACTTGAGAGAACTTGAGCACCTGCTTTTCCACTCACTAAGAATATTAACTTTTCTACTCTTAGACCCTTATGTTGCTGACCTTAATCTCGAGCACTGGTTCTATAAACAGACAGAACCTTGTCTTCAGGGTTTTGGTAGCAATGACAGAGCTCCTGTGTGTGTGTGTGTGTGTATGTGTGTGTGTGTGTGTGTGTGTGTGTGTGTGTGTGCACACCAGGGAGCTTGTGTTAATATATCTGGCCTTCACTCTGTGCCCTTTGGCAAGTCAATGAAACATGATGGAGCTGGAGATTTTGTTGTGTGTGTGTTAGATTAGAAGGCCATTAAAAGCCTGACCTCCATATCTAGTTGATGCACTGTCCAAACTTAATGCTCCAACAACCTGCCCCTCACTCTTTTCTTCTCAGCTCAGCCCTAGACAAGAAGCAGGGGAATTTAAAAACTTAGAACACAAATGAAGACTGGGTTCTGTCTGATCACCAATCTTGTTTTAAGTAAAACTAACCTCTCAGTTCTCAGAGGTATAATCTATCTTTAAAGATTGTTTGGAGGAGGAAACTTACTAATATTTAAAAACAAACTTTACATTCTTTAAGCAAGATTATGACAGTGTTTCAATTTCAAATTTATATATAATATGCTAAAAGCCCATATTTCATGTTATAGACTAACTTAACAAAACTTTTATAACATGAGCATTTGTAATGTTAATCCCACAGTCAAGAGATCTCTAAATTATTTTATCTCAAAAATGCTGCTGAAAAAAAGTAAACTACAGGGACCTCAAATCTCATATGACCCAGAAAATGATCAAATGCCTGACAACTTCTTCAAAATGAAGAGGTGGAGAAATAAAAGGGGGGGATTTAAAAAAAAACTTCCATTGTGTTCATTTTTAACATGCTCAGTATTCAAGTCCATGCAAAAAGCACTGTGTTTGTTATCATGCATCAATCAATACCTTGAAAACAGTTGTGACTTCTTATGGGAGTGTCACTGAAGAACAATTGCTGGCAAAGCTCAGCATTTAGTGTTTCCAGTTGTTAACAGTGTATTAGTACAGAGTCCATCAAGGGAATATACACACCTCCCTTCTCTCCTTCATGCTGCTAGCTCTATGGTCCTTGGATCATCATCACTGCTGTTAGATGGTGATCATGCCCTCTCTCTTTGGGCTGCTATATGACCACTTTCCCACAAACCCTAAAAGCCTAGTAGCCAAGTACTAAGTCACTTAGCTTATGTACTATACTGTTACCTCTAAAGTGGAAAAAGTGAAAAAAAGTGAGAGCAAAAGAATTGTTCTCATCTCTCATTCATAAATTCTGGTGTACACATCAATAATGTAACACTTGAAGTATTACCAAGTCTGTGAGAAAAAGGTCTGGTATAACTCAATTCTCCAACTCTCTGCTAAACTTTACCATCACATTAACCTTACATGTGAGATTTTCCAAACTTGCCAAAAGACCATTTTCTTCCTCATAATGAAACCATGTCATTTTTCATAATGTTATTAATAGTTCATTGCTATATGATTGTTTTATACTTTCCTAATTTTTCCTCATTTTACATATTTTGATTCTCACCATTGGAGTTTCCTGGTGAGTAACTACTTCTTGGTATGTACTCCTTTGATATGTGAAGCCTAGGCAAATTTATCAAACATCACATGAAACAAAGCTCAATAAAGAGAAGAGACACATAATTTTTATTTCACATGCTTTCAAACAGCCTGTATCCAATGGAGATCTTGGAAGCAGACTATGAAAACCTCTGAGAAGCATTGGCAATGTGCATCCATCAAGGAGAGTCACTAGCTAAGCATCAAGTACTCTGTGGAAATGTTTCATTTAATCAGGTGAGTTCTATAAACTAATGTGAAGCACAAGAATCACAGAAGATTGCAGAGAAATCATTTCCCCACAATAAATTCAGAGGCCATCAGCAAAGACTGGCGAAAGCATTCCCTTTTAATGAACATAGACATAGAACATGGAGGATAAACTGCTAATTGCTATTAAAAAGAGAAATAGGATTAAAACGTATTTTGAGAAATATATAAGACTGCATTGATTTTTGCATTTTATATATATATATATATATATATATATATATATATGTTTAAAGGTACCTTTTGAGCTAGAGAAATGGCTTAGCCTTTAGGTTATGACTCATAACCAAAAAGAATATAAGACCCTTCACATGTCTAGATATTGAAACAAACTTACTTCCTGAAAGTGGAACTTGCTTTGGTGTCATATTTTGAAGTCTATTTTCATTTTGCAAATCGTATGACAAGATCAAATTACTGGATAAGATGGCTATTTGCTATTGCGGTTCTGGAATGATGCCAATATATCACAAACCACATGATTTATTTTATATTAAACTGTACAGTAAAATCATAACTTCACATTGACATCAAAGATCTATGTCCTCTTTTATAAAAAAACCAATCCTCTTACCACAAATATAAATTCAAATTCTGTTTTCTCATTTTTTTTCCTAGTTATACAGTTTAGAGAGATGGAAATTAACACAAACTAACTGAGAAAATAAAAATTCATCATTGTTTGGATGTGAAATGCCTCAAGTTCCTGATATGTTAATGGGAGACATCATTATTGTGACAGATTATTGTCATTATTGTAACTAAAGGTGATTTCTCTGCTGGTCAAAGGCAGGTAGGGATGAATGAATGTTCATGTGCTAAACTTTAGATTCTAAAGGGAATGAGTGCCATCTTGTGGACTGTGTGAGAAATGAAAAGAATAGTATTAAGTATGTAAGTGGTCACAACTTCAGAATGCATCAGTGTTAACAATTAGAAACATAAGTCCCTAGGAATGGGAAAAAAATGGCACACAATGGAGAGGACCCAAATGTGTTATTTTGTGTGGAGCATCATGGTAAATTCCATCAAAAAAAAAAAAACCAAACCTGGGCCTAGAACAATTATACAGCCTCTAAAAATAGTGCACTCCTGCTGCCTGTGGCTTCTCTATATCTCATTGCTGATGTCTGCAGTCTGTAGGTTTCTATCAGCTTGAGTCTGGCCAGGTGTCTGCAATCAATCACATAGGCTTTGCCAATCTACAGCAAAATAATTGACCATTAGGAGGCTCAAAATACAACCTAGCCTCCACATGAAAAACAGTCCACACCACCAAGCATTGCCTTTCCATTCCTCAAATTGAGCTTTTAAAACATTTTTTCATTTTAAAGAGATTTCATAATGAGATAAGGAGACCATTGTTTACTGAGAGCCTAGTGTCATTTCATTCAGATTACAGTACAATTCCATAAAGTAGGTATTTTAATTCCATTTTATGTGTTTTTCCTTTGTAATTTACTTTTTCATTCATTTATGCAGCTGTTTATTTATTATTTATTTCACATGAGATCGTCCTGTGTTTTTCAACTTTTTACTTGAAGTAAGTTTCTCACATCACACCCAAGTCACTGTGACTCTAAGAAAGTGCCCTACTCTGGCTTAATTCCTCTTTCTCTATGGGAAGCCTGCGTGTCAGACAAGCATAGAAACCTGCCCTCTTTCACAGAGAGTATAAGCACAAGAGTTCCAATTCATTGTTTGGTCTTGTCTGACTCCACCACACAAGCTACTCCAAGGGACAACGTATTTTTCACCTGCCACTTTAAATGTATTTTATTAACACTTTCTATTTGTGGAAATTCTAGTAAAGATCTGGGAATTATCTACAAGCACTTACTGATGATCCCGCTTCTTACTCATGGCCTGGCCCTGCTCAATAATTCTCTTTTTAAGCAGAAGTTGGGTTAAAGACGCACAGACCCCCAGAGAGCAGCCACAGAGACTCCACTTTTGCTCAGTTTATTCATTAATATAGCAAAGAAAATGGGCTTAGCTCTTTGGCTCACTATTCTGCCGTAGCATGTTCACAGAGCTGTAAAATTAGTTATACGTTCTACTCATCATTCATTAGTCAAAAGAAATGCTATTTACTCATTAGCTTTTGCCTTTCTTTACAGTGCCACAGGCAATGGACGGGAAAGGTTGAACTCGCCAATGGTCTTTTTTTCAGACACACATCCATTCAAATTCTTACCATTCCTACCTTTCTTGATAAACCATCAGAAATACATTTGCTTTGCGTCATTTTGTCTACTATTTTATAGTCTGAAAATGAAATCTACGTTCTGTACAAAAGGTAAAATGGCCACATTCGAGCTCAAAGCACATTTTAAATATTGAAAAACAAAAAAACTAGAATGGAAAAGGTTCATTCATATGCACGTCAACAAAAAAATTGTTATTATATCACACTCTTAAAATGCTAACAGTTTTTAAATTTCAAACATTATAAATTTTGAATTTTATGTCTCTAAAATGAATAAAAGGTATCTTAGGCATAGGTTTAAGTATTAATCTATGAAGAGAAAAAAGCATATTATAATATTTTCTGTAGTCAAATTCCTGAAATAACATGTGGCAGATTGAATGCTGAGCTCAATGGTCCCACCTAGTGGAAATCAACCAGAAATGCTATAGCTTCTATTCAGGATGTAATCAATAAGAGTCTTCTATGTGGGATTGTTGCTCTTCCCTGAGCCTTTCAATAACTAATAGAGTGATCAAAGGGAGTAAGTGTTAACTTTCCACAATACTGGTTTTTGTTAAATACATCTGTAACCTACTCATATCAGATACTAAATAATCTGATTTTTAAAAATATAAACTATCTAGCCCTGATTGCTTGATATCCAAAGTCTCCTAAGACATTGACAAATGGACTTTAGTGGGGATAAAGTGGACCAGACGAAATGTTACCTCCCCCTGAAAAAATTTAAAAAAAAAAATAAAACCTTGAGTTACTGAGTCAAATGGACGTGGAGTAGGCTCACAGCATATTCATTTGCTTTTAGTTACAGGACCTAAAATCTTCATGCTAACCCACCAGAGAGTTCCCCAAATCTGATCATAAAACATATGAAGGTTAAAATAAAGGGGAAAAAGAGAACCTCACTTGATTACCTGCTATATAATGAACCTTGTCATGGGAAAATTATTGTGTCTCCTCCAGAGCCTGAATGGTAAGAATTGTTATTGAACTAATAAGAAAACTGAGGTGAAGAATAATTAATGTAGGTTTAGTAGGTACAAATATGGTATTTTCCATCATATTGAAAAGTGATACTAGATGATAAAAAGTTTATCACAAAGACATGGTAGAAGAGATAAAGAAACAATATCTTGTATTAAATTTGATATGTGTGTATAACATTAATTTAATATTAAACAAACAGATTATGTTAGTTTTTCACTGATAAACTAGCAATCAAAAATAATTTTTAAGAAATCCTGTTTGGGCAAAGTTGAAAACAAATGTTTCATTTTTGTTGCTGTGATAAAATATCTCAAGAAATAACCAGGCTATAACCACCATTGCACAAAACCAGCACAGTCCCTAGCTACATTATAAATACTTGTCCTTTACCCACAG
>CAJQZJ010032944.1:7200467-7266219 GCA_907164525.1 Lophiomys imhausi
TCTCCCTCAGGGAAGAGTCCACCAACTAGTTAACCAATACCAAATGAATGATATGAGCCAGTTGTATTTATATATTTAGGAATACACTCACACCACCACCACCATTTAAATACAATAACAACAAAAGGGAAAAGAGGCCATACATTTGAAAGAGAGCAAGGGCAGGCGGTACTTAGGAATTTGGAGGGAGGAAAGGAAAGGGAAATGATGTAATTATAGTCTCAAAAACTAAAAAAAAAAAATCATTTAAAAAAGAAAACCTAGAGGAAAGGTTATAGTTCAGTGAACAGTTGCACAGTGCATCACAACAAGAAAGCCACAGTGACAGAAGTTTGAACCAACTACTAGCCACATCACAGTCAAGAACAGAGAGAAACCATACACGCATGTTTCCTTGTTTGGTTGCTGTGTTCAGCTCATTTTCACCTCTCTTACACTTTTCAGGATCCCTGCCTAGGGAATGGTACCACCTACAGAGGGATGGATCTTCCCACATCAATCAATTAGGACAACCCCCTCCTGACAGGCCCACGGGCCCACCCAATGTAAACAAGCCCTCAAGGAGACTCTCTTCCCAAGTGATTCTAGGTTGTGTCACAATCATCAAAAATGGGAAACTTGTGGCTGGATAAAAAATTAATTCAAAAAATCAGAAATACTTCTTTATACAAAAGATAAATGGGCTGAGAAAGAAATTAGGGAAGCAACACTCTTCACAATAGCCATAAACAATATAAAATACTCTAACCAAGCAAATGAAAGACCTGTATGACAAGAATGTCAAGTCCTTGAAGAAAGAAATTGAAGAGGACATCAGAAGATAGAAAGATCTCCTATGCTCATGGATAGGCAGGATCAACATAATAAAAATGGCCATCTTACCAAAAGCAATATACAGATTCAATGCAATTCCTACTACAATACCAACACAATTCTTTATAGACCTGGAAAAAACAATTCTCAGCTTCATATAGAATAACAAAAAAAACCAGAATAGCTAAATCAATCCTGTACAACTAAAAAAAATAAACATCTGGAGGCATCACCATCCCAGATCTCAAGCTGTACTACAAAGCAATAGTAATAAAAACAGCATGGTACTGGTATAGAAACAGACCAGTGGATCAATGGAATTGAATTGAAGACCCAGAAATGAACACACACACCTATGATCACCTAATTTTTGACAAAGAAGCTAAAACTGCACAATGGAAAAAGGACAGCATCTTCAACAAATGGTGCTGGTCCAACAGGATGTCCATTTGTAAAAGAATGAAATTAGACCCATACTTATCACCATGTACAAAACTTAAGTCTAAGTGGATCAAAGACCTTAACATAAAGTACGACACACTAAATCTAATAGAAGAGAAAGTGGGGGAAAGCCTTGAACTCATTGGCACAGGTGACAACTTCCTGAACAGAACACCAATAGCTCAGTATCTAAGACCAACAATCAATAAATGAGACCTCATGAAATAGAAAGTCTTCTGTAAGGCAAAGGACACTGTCATTAGAACAAGGAGGCAACCTGCAGATTGGGAAAAGATCTTTACCAACCCCACTTCTGGCAGAGGATTAATATCCATAATTTATAAATAACTCAAGAAATTAAACACCAAGAAACCAAATAATACAATCCAAAAAAATGGGAAACAGAGCTAAACTGAGAATCCACAAAGGAGGAATCTCTAATGGCAGTGAGACATTTGAAGAAATGATCAACATCCTTAATTATCAGAGAAATGCAACTCAAGACAACTCTGAGATTCCATCTCACACCTGTCAGAATGGCTAAGATCAAAAACTCAAAGGACAGCACATGCTGGTGAGGTTGTGAAGAAAGGGGAACACTCCTCCATTTCTAGTGGGAGTGAAAACTTATACAACCCCTATGGAAATCAGTGTGGTGATATCTTAGAAAACTTGGAATAGCCCTACCTCAAGACCCAGACATACCACTTCTGGTTATCCACCCAAATGATTCCTCACCAAACCACAAGGACATATTCTCATCAATATTCATAGCAGCTTTATTTGTGATAGCTAAAAATTGGAAACAACCCAGATGTCCCTCAACTGATGAATGATGAAAAAATTGTGGTGTATTTGCACAATGGAATACTACTCAGTTATCAAAAACAAGGAAATCATGCAATTCGCAGCCAAATGGATGGAACTAGAAAAGCTCATCCTGAGTGAGCTAACCCAGACCACAGAAAGATGCACATGGCATCTACTCACTTATAACTGGATTTTAGCCATATAGTACAGGATAACTATATTACAACCAACCCAACAAAAGGATCAGGAACATAGACTTTGTTACCTATTAATGTCACAATTTTCCCTAGGGGTGATACCATGTAGGCCCCCAGTGCAAGAGGAAGCTCTTAGCCCTCATATGACTGTTGAACTGAGAGGGGCTGATATGTAGGGACACTCCACATTGGAGGATGAGATGGGTGAGAAAGGGAGGAGACGGTGGGAGGGTGGAACTGGGAGGGGTGGAAAGAGGGCACTATGATGGATATATAACTTGAAGTAATAAATAAACAATAAAAAATAGAAAACTTTATAAATATCACTGGCTTAAAAGACCTACAACTTCTCTGAAAGGCAATCTCATAATATATAAATATAAAAATAAGTACAAATATTTTAACTCTCCCAATTAAAAATTCCCTGCCTAGGGATTTATCCTAGAAAAAAAATCATTACACACACATATGTATATATTTATAAATGCAAATATTCATTAAAGTGTTTTAATACTACATTTAAATCCCAAAATCAAATAATAGATTGAATTATTTCATATTGATTATTTATAAAAATTGATGGCACAGAAGATTATTTAACAGCATAGTAAACTTTTCAATATATAATAAGTAAAATGTAGTTTATGAATAATCATATCATGGTAATACACAATATGAATATCAGTTTTATATGTGATTATTTTGAGCGAGCTTTACTCAAGATCAACCCTCTGACTTCTGGTTCCCAGACTGCAGGGTTGTTTAGCATGCGCTTTTTTGTCTGGTGATAAACTAGAACTTATGAAATGCAGGTACTGCTAAAAGCAAATTCCCAAAGACATTAAATAGGTTGCATTTATTATCAGAGCTCCATCCTCCCTCTGGAGTACTGTCTAGAGTACTTGTCTACCCAAAGGCACAGTCATCTGCTTAGTTCTGGCCAGTGCTTTTAATTTCACTCAATTGTTTGTGCTAGGTTTAGGCAGAAAATGATGATAAAAAGGATAAAAAGATGGCTCACAGTTCTGGTGGAAGAGCTAGGGAAAGAACTTTTTTAGACTGCAGAAGAAAATTTCCCAAATGACACTATCAAAGTGGATAGAGAATGATATTGCCATTTCTGTCATGGTCGTGATGTCACCACACTACGGTTAACCCAAAAACTCATCTCCATTTGTGCCTCTCTCCATTGTGACTGAGGTCTGAATAAGTCGTGTGTGAGCATCTTGGCTTGTTAGAATATAAATCATCACCCACAGTGAGCCCTGGACACAGGCAAGTCCAAGAATACAATGCAAGTTTGTCATCTTCAAACTAGGATTTATGAGAATGAGTGCTTGCGCAGATTAGTCCATTTCCTTGGCAATCCATATGTTCGATAACACAATATCTAGATATATAATTCTTCCAGTATTTACATTTTAAGGCATATTTTCTCCTAGGAAAACGAAACTGTCCTTGATAGAAGCAAAAGTATGCTTACCTTATCCTTGAATTTGGAAGTCCAAATTCATCGCTCGTTTTCCAATTCAGGTATGCCCTCATCTTAATACTGTGTGAGTCATGAAGTAAAGGAGCAAAGACCCAAAGCAGCTAGGTCATGAGAAAAGTAAAAAAAAAAAAAAAGGCTACTGTAGTTTTTATTTCTACAACTAGTCATAAAGCCTTGTTCAAACTTTGTTTCTTCCTTGACTACATTTTTAAAACACATTTTATTGCATTTCTGTATTTATTTTGTGGGAGGAGGAGGTGAACACATGCTACCAGCACATATTTTGTATATCAACATATTGAGGTTTGTTATCTGATGGATTGACCCAAGGTTTATTCCTTTTGACTCCTATGTAGTATTCTAGTATTATTTGTTAGCTCTTACAACAGGTAGTTTGAAGGCCTTCAGTCTCCTAATCTCCAGGCAAAAAAAAAAAAAAAAAAAAAAGCCTTCCCTGCTTTTCTTTGTATCTTACATTTGTCTTTGGATAATTAAGATAAACATGTCCAGTAAAAAGGACTACAGTCCTGGGACATCCCTATAAAACCACAGGCCTTGCAAATATCTAGAAAATTTCTAGGTCAGAACAAGGAACTGTAACAAGGAAGAAGCAAATAAAGATTGTACTTAGAGCAGTGTGTTGATCACCCTCTGGTTGCTCTGCAAATTTAAAAAACAACACAATAGAGATAAAGTGCTAATCACTCAGGCCTTACTTGCCGTGGAACTTGGAACTTCTCCTAGAGTTTGGTTAAATATGCTAAAACAATGAGACACTGTCATCATAAATTTGTCCTGAGGGCTCGTGTTCCCATTGCACCAGGCGTTCTGATGACAGTCCTGTGTGCCTCCCAGGGCTCGTGTTCCCATTGCACGGGAATTCAGGCACACAGGGTCTCTAGTCCATTTAACTACTTTGATCGCTCCACTGGTAGAACGGTGGGCTTGATCGGTGACAAAGTGGACTGTTGTGTTTTGCTATTTAATAAAGAAAGAGGAGATGTCGGGAGCCGCAATTGCCATTACAAGATGGCGCCGGCTTCCTGCTTCCTGGTTCTTCACGGAGGTGCTGTGCCGGTGTACACATGCGCAAGGCGCGTTTCTTGGCACTGCGATCTCATGCTAATTAGGTGATTCCGTATGAGCCAATGAGGGTTCGACAAGTCTCCCTATGTGCTATATAAGTGGCCGCTTACCGGAGCTCGGGGTCCCTCTCCACCATGCTATCTAAAAGAGCTCTACAATAAATGCTGTCAGAAGAATCCTGAGTGTGGTGTGCTCCTTATCGGCGAGGACGCGCTACGGCAGTGGTTCTCAATCTTCCTAATGCTGTGGCCCTTTAGTACATTTTGTGGTGATCCCTACCCATAAAATTATTTTTGTTGCTACTACGTAACTGAAATTTTGCTTCTGTTATGAATAATAATGTAAATATCTGTTTTCCTATGGCCTTAGGTGACCACTGTGAAAGAGTTGTTTGACACCCCAAAGGGGTCTCAACCCACATGTTGAAAACTGCTGCCTTAGAGGAAAGTCAACAGCCTTGGCCAGTCAGCATTTTTAGACTAAGTCATCTCAGATATGGTCACATAATTTTTAAATTTATTTTACTTTTATTTATATGTGTATGTATGCATATGTATATGCATATGTATGTGTCTACTTGTGAGTCTGAGTGTATGTGGGTTCCCCTAGTCCCCTGGAGTTGGAATCCAATGGAGCTTTTAAGAAATAACTCAGGTCCTCTGCAAGAGCTATTGAGTCCCCTCCCCAGGTCCAACAATACATAAACCGCAAGTCAGAGTCTGCAGAGAAAATAGAAATGACCCTAGGTATGAGAATTTTCAGAAACAGACAAAAAAATGAAAACACATAAAATAGTCAAGTAGAAAAGACAGATCAAATAAATAATCAAAGACCAAAAGGTTAAAAAATATATAAAGACAGGCCAAGGTTACAAAGGAACAGAATTTTTAGAAATAAAAAGTGCAGCAAATAAGTTGTCCATGACTAAGAAGTAAAATGAAGAAAAGTAGTGGCTCAAAATCAGAGTTGAAGATTTGAAGAAAACATTAGAAATGAGCTAAGATAGAAATTGTGTGTGTGTGTGTGTGTGTGTGTGTGTGTGTGCATGTATGTGTGTGAATGTGTATTTGTGTGTGTGTCTGTGTATGTGTGTGTATCTGAAAAAAGTCAGGATGATGAATGACAGTGATGCATAACACACATCACATTTCAAATCAAAGTTTGAAAATGATTTCTAGGTTACATAAAAAGTAATGAGTTTCACTATGGCATTTTCATGTGTACTTATGTACTTTGCTCCTATTTTTCTCTGCTCTCCTCCCCGCTCTCTGGCCATTCTAACACCTTTCTTTCCCAAGATAGTTCTCTCCCTCTGCTTTATTTTATCATGAGTTAGTTTCATTATCCTCTCTATTTCTCTCTCTTTCTCCATGATTTAAGACTGCTTCCTCCCCCCCCCCATAGTCATCTTTCTAGTTTAATCATCTGTGCACATTCTTCATTCTCTCCCTCCCTCTCTCCCTCTCCCTCTCATACACAAACAAGTAAACACATATTTACACACACACACACACACACACACACACACACACACACTTTTTCAATAATCCAAACTCAAATAGCATATGTTTTCTTTTAGATGCAGAATTTAGATTAAAATGTGTCCTATTTGTCTGAGTCTGACTTATTTTGATTAACACACTGATTTCAAGTTCCACCCATTTTCCTACAAATGCTGGGATGTAATTTGTCCTTACGTCTGTATACAATTTCATTTCATGCTTGTAGTCCATACTGCTTATTCTTCCATCTATTGACAGACATCTAGGTTGTTTCAGTTCCCAGGCTGTTGTGACTACTGCCGCAATAAACGTGGATGTGCCAATTTCTCTGCTATCTTCTAAAGCCATTTGGGTTTATACCCAGGAGTGGTATAGCTGTGGCTGGTCATGGTTGCATTTTCAGTTTTTCCACAACTGATTTTCATAGTGAATGGATGTGTAGGGTTACATTCCCACTAGCAATGAATTATAGTGTTCTTCTTTCCCTACATCTGCTCTTGATTTTCTTCAACAGAGCCATTCTGACTGGGTAAGAGGGCATCTCAAAGCAATTTTGATTTGCATTCCCCTAATGGCTATGGATGCTGAATACTTTATAAAGTATTTATTGGCCATTTACATTACCTGTTTTGAAAATTGTCTATTCAGAGACATGCCAAATTTTATATGGGAAAAAAATCATGAAGTCTCAATCCCACACAAAGAACTACAGGCAACTAAGTAATGCTAAGAGCTGGAGAAATAGTCTTCCTCAGCCCTGAAAACAAACACACATACAGGTAACGTGTTACATAGACTGATCAGGTTATGTTTAGAAATGTAAATGTGCATACATATACACATATGCATGTAAGAACAAGTAATAAGTAAAGACACCATGAATTTGAAAAAGAATAAGAAAGGGTATGTGGAAGAGTCTGGAGAAAGGAAAGGAGAAGGAGAAATGATATAATTATATTAGAATCTCAAAATCAAAGAAAAATATCTACTCAGTTTATTAGCCCACTTATTGACTGGATCTTTTAACATTTAATTTTTGCAGCCCATTATATATCCTGGATCTCTACATTAGTCTCATCAATTGTCTTATTTCATGTTTGTCTGAAAATGCCTTTATCATTTCTCTATCAATTTTTTTCAGTGCTTCAATTATGTCACTCCAGGATTTCCACAGGTTATTTTCTTGGTGGTGAGATGTTTTATGTTATTTCTATATTTGAAGGTGAATTGATGTGTTTCCTTCCTAGCTTTTAACATTTGCTCTGGCTTTGTATTTTTTATTTTTGTCATCTTGATTATAATATGTCACAGAGCGATTCTTCCTTGCTAATGACATTTGGAATTTAAATTTTCTTTTGTGTTTGAGTGTGTATTTCTTTCTCTGGATTTGTGAACTTTCTTGCTATGATTTTATTGAACAGATTATTTATGCCTTTCATGTCTATCTCAGCTCCTTCTATCTTGTTGATTCTTAGATTTGGTACCATTATATCCCAGAGTTCTTGGATATTGTGTTTATACATTTCCACCATTATTAATGCCTGATGTAGTATTTTGTCAGCCATTTCTTCCACTCAATATTCTTTGTTCTGGTTAATTGAGTGTATCTGTAATGCTCTGTTTGTATTCTATTCAAAATCTCAGTTTCCTTGCTGACTTTTTCTTCCATTTGCTTTGCCATCCATATTGCTGATTTCCCCATCTATTTTGGTGGCTTTTCCCTCTACATTGTTGGTGTCCCTTCCCATGTCATCTATTAAACTCATTTTCTTGTCTGTATCCTCTTTCAGATCATTTGACATTTTATCAGAAACTTTTAAATTCATCTTTTTCTTTCTCTTTTACAGCATCTTTGATTTGAGTAGTTTAAGAGTTGTAATCTTGGAGCCCTGTTGCCTTGCTACTTTACATTTCTTGTGTCTTTGCGTTGTGATTTTCATACCTCTTGGTTAGTATGTGTCTGGTTTTATTTAGTGATCTTCCTATTGACAAGTCCAATCTGCAAGGCTCTACTCCAAGTGTCACTCAGTGAAGAGAAACAAGCTGCTGTTGACACACTAACTCTAGACTTTTACGCTGTACAGCTGGGACAATTTCTTATTGTTGAAGTCATGTAGTCTATAGATCTTTGTTAGAGATGTCCAAATAAGTTGTTGGCCAAGCACAGAAAACATTGCTCTATTGCAAGAAGGAAATTATGGACAGCACATTAGCAGCACTGAACTGAGTGCTGCAGAATGTCCCAGAAACAAACGGTCCAGATCATGCCTTTCCGCCATCTTGGCACTAGTGGTGGCCTGCTGGGAACAGGACTTCTAACAAGCAAATATGTCTGGAAGACTGTGGTGCAAGGCCATTTTTGCTGGCTGCAAGCGAGGTCTCCGGAACCAGAGAGAGCACACAGCACTTCTTAAAATTGAAGGTGTTCATGCCCGAGATGAAACTGAGTTCTACTTAGGCAAGAAATGTGCTTATGTGTATAAAGCAAAAAACAAAAACAAAAACAAAAAAACACAGTAAGCCGGGCGTGGTGGCGCACGCCTTTAATCCCAGCACTTGGGAGGCAGAGGCAGGCGGATCTTTGTGAGTTGAGGCCAGCCTGGTCTACAAAACGAGTCCAGGACAGCCAGAGCTGTTACACCGAGAAACCCTGTCTCGAAAAAACAAACAAACAAAAAAAAAAAAAAAAAACACAGTAAGTCCTGGAGGCAAACCTAACAAAACCAGAGTGATCTGGGGAAAAGTAACTCGGGCCCATGGATACAGTGGCATGTTTCGTGACAAATTCCGAAGCAACCTTCATCACAAAGGCCATTGGACACAGAGTCCAAGTGATGCTGTACCCTTCTCGGATTTAAACTAATGAAAAGTAAATAAATAAAAGTGAATTTGTGGGGAAAAAAGACACCTGAGGCTGAAGCAAGACGACTGAGTGGTTAGGAATACTGGCTGTTCTTCCAGAGCACCATGGTTCAATTCTCAGCACCCACAGGGCAACTCAGGACCACCAGTATCTCCATGTTCCAGAGGATCTGATGTCTTCTCTGGGCTTAACACACACATGGTACCCAGACATACATTCAGGTAAAACACCCATACATGAAAAATAATAAAATAATTTATAAAAATAAGATCCCAAAAACCTATGGACAAGAAAAAGATGAAAGCAAAAAGTGACGGAAAGTATAAACTATAGTGCCAACATTTCTTACCATCTTTTCTTACTATACTGTTTTTAATTCCCAACGGCTTCTCTCCTCACTCCTGCCCTTTAGTGGGGACACAAGGGCTCATTTGAGATCTCAGCTGGCCTCAAATTAACCATGTAACCAAGAATAACCTAGAATTTCTGATTCTTCTCTACTTTCTAAGTCCCAGGATTGCAAGTATGTGCAAACACAGAGCCATTCCTCCAGCCCCTTCAATTAATGCTTATTTGGTTTTTTAAAATTAAATTGTGTATATGTGTTGTCTTAGTTATGGTTACAACACCGTGACCAACACAACTTGGGGGTAAAAGGGTTTATTTGGCTTATACTTCCATAGCACTGTTCATCATCAAAGGAAGTTAGACAGGAACTTAAAACAGGGCAGGAACTGAAGGCAGGAGGGATATAGAGGCCACAGATGGACGCTGTTTACTGACTTGTTCCCATGGCTTTCTCAGCCTGCTTTCTCAAAGAATCCAGGACAACCAGCCCTGAGATGACACCACCTACAATGTACTTGGCCCTCCACCATCAATCCTTAATTTTAAAAATGACCTACAGGCTTCCTGGCAGCCCGATCTTATGGAGGCATTTTGATAACTGAGGTTCTCTCCTCTCTGCCACCAACTAATGCACATGTGACACAGCAGCCACATCTACAATGTGTCAGATAGTTTTATGTCAATTTGACCAAAGTGAAAGTCAGCTGAGAGGAGAGAGGCTATATATACATTCAGTGTACTGACCTATGAACATCTGAATGAATAGTAGCCTAACATTCCTGGAAAAAAGTAAACTGGATATCAACACAACATTGGCGCCATGGGGTAGTCTGTGATGACTACCAGACCAGTACTAGGCAAGAACCAGATGGGATCCCAGGACAGGAAACAAGTCAGAAACTAGAAGAACTCTGTCTGGCCCTGGATGTGAGGGTTGTGGAGACCCAGTTCTGGGGTGATATCTTGCCCAGATGGGGTCACAAGAGCTGGAGAGCTGTCCCTGCCCCTCACATGCTGCAGCACTCAGGGGAGCAGGCCCTGCACCTTGCCTGGGTAGCACACTACAGCTGGTCCTGGATATTGGGGTGTGTGGGTGAGCCAGCCCTGAGGGAGTGAGTGTGAGAGAGCCAGCCCTGCCTTCTGTCTGCTATGTGGTGGTGTTGGCTAGAGAGATTCCTGCACATTTCCATAGTAGAACTGGTCATGCAAGTGGGGGTTGCAGGTTCAGAACCAGGGCTTTGAGCTGGCCCATCCCAACATCTACCCCATGGATGAACTGCTGGAGCACAAGAAGAGGTCAGTTCCACAACCTAGAACTACAGGATCTCCATAACACAGGACAGTTACAACCTATCTGAGAGAAGTTCCAGTGAGGTGCCAGTATTGACAAAGTAGTAGAAACCAGAGGCCTCTACCAGACCAAGGAGTCATTATAATGAACATTTACAAGCAAAATGTGTGGACCAAAGGGAATATTTTGAGACACGCTGAGACACATTGCAGCTTCCACAATGAGATTTTATTTTTTATGCTGGGACAGATTGCAAGGGTGGAGGGTGGTTCTAAGGAGAGGTGGGAGATGAGCGGGAACAGGGTATATGATGTGAAATTCACATAATAAAAATTTTTCAATTAAAAAACTATCCAACACTTATGTTCATTTGTCATGTGTACATTTTAGGCAGGGTTGTGGAGAAAGGAAGGAGAGATGGAGGACGGTGGGGAGAGAAAGTCAATGAGAATGAACACAGAAAAGTACTGGGTTTTTTTTTGTTTGTTTCTGCAAGTTCATACCACCAGAGGGCTGCAAAGGATAAGCTATTAGCAAATGGTGAGCATTGGTGGAAAAGATTGCTGTGAGGTTTCATAGACTCTCACCAACCTTTAGTATATCTGACTTGTGTTAAGTAGTTGCAACTCATCTAAGTAAAATGGAACACAAAAGTCATAGTGCCTGGGTACTTTTTTATGTAAAGAGATTTTGAACCTAAGAAATTAAGAAAACCAGCTGTTGAAAATTACTTCCCTCTAAGGTAACTTTAGACATGATACCAAATTAAATATGTTTATAGAATAAATGATTCTCCTTGATTCCTTACTACTTATGTAAACAAATTGGATACATTTGTCTTTTTTTTTTCCTAACTCTTTTATTATTTGTTTGGTTTTTGTGTGTTTGTTTGTTTCTTGTTTTTGGAGTTTGTGTTCCTGAGTGCCTTGTAGTCATAAATCCTTTCTGTGATTTCCAGACACACCCATGTTACTGGATAATGTTAGGTGACTGCCACATATTTAGAGTAAAAGGCTGGAGTATGGGAAAAGGCTATTGCAGAAAGTCAGAACTAAGTAGGACACTCACCAAAACAAAGGCCTGACTTAAGACCCAGAGACACCTGTGGTGACATGCCTGATGCATTGGGGTTGAGCTATGCTGTTTAAAGCCAGGCTGTCTTGAAACATCTCTATCACCCCTCCTGCTGTCACTGAAAGGTCACAAGAATTGCCTCCAGTTGTGATTCTTGGTAGAACTTTATTCAAGACTTGTCCTTCTATCATCATGGCCCTTCCAGGTATCACTTGTGAAAGAAGCAAACACACACACATTTCAAAATGCGTAAGTACTGGAAACTTAGCCAACTAGAAAAGCTAGTGAAGTCACGGATCTTAGAGGAAAACTTACAAGCATCACTACACTGAACCAGGATAATCCCTAACTAGATTCTAGAAAGCTACAACCAATCAAAATGCAGATCGGTGGAGCCCAATCCGAACTGGTATATCTACCACACAACTGGTCCATGCAAGGCTTAGGGATCATTGCAGGAGAGAGTGCTGAAAGACTGTAAGAGTCAGAGGAACAGTGAATGGACTGTGAGATTGTCTCCCCTAGAAATGTCAGAAGCTACACTCATAAAGTCTCACCAACATAGCTGCTTAAACATGACCTGAACAAACATGACACCAATAGACATACTAATGTGGACAGGGGAAAGCTCAGGAGGCCACACCCCTATGCAAATACCTGAAGACTTAAGGAATGCTAAGATCTGGAGACATACTCTTCCCCTTGAGGAGTTGCTCATTATGGGTTACAGGGTGGGTGGCTTTTTGTCTTGATTGATATAGGCTTGAGCTATGTAAGCCTTTGTTCACTGTGCATGGCCTTTTATCCATAATGCATGTATCCCCAATTATGCACAGGCATAAGATAGAAAATATGGGATTTTTCCTTAAATGCTGACCATGAGGATACAGTTTGCCTTACTAAGCATGAGGCCTAAGTCAGTCCAGGATGGAACATTGCTCCATTGCCCATTGATCCTGGATATGATCTAACAAGCATTTGACCATATGAGGGCAAGGAAAGCGGTTGTGCTAACAATTGCTAGGAGGTTGCAAGTGGGTGTAACTGTAAGCCTTTACTTAAAGTGGGGTGTGGATGCAGTTTAATGGAAGTAGGGTTCCAGGTTGCTAAGTGCTTTGCTGGAAAAGGAGTAGGTGTGGTGCTTAAGCCAAGCGCAGGGTGCTAAGTTCCACCTGCTCTCACTTGCCTCGCCGACACTTTATTATCCCTTTCAGTTTCACAAAAATATGCTTTGAGTGTGCGTGTGTGTGTGAGATACCTAAGTTCCACAAGAGCAAAATTCACCCCAAACTCCTGTTGTAATCATTGTTCCTTCTCTACCTAGCAAGGAGTATACAAAGCAAACAGCACTCAGCAACCCTTTGTTGACTGAATGAATGTCAATATTGTTCTGACAAATCATGCTTATAGAGTCACCATCCCATAATACATGACTAGTAATTTGAAATTATTGTGAATTATGTTAGGCTTCTAATTTTCCATTTTAATTTCAAGTCTAAACTGACTTTTTCCTCAAAGGATCTTGACATGGATTTAATAAGTAATGACTAACAATTTTTTAAGTTGTATGGAAGACAAATAAATTAATATAGTCTCATAGTCCAAGTACTATTTTATGAAACTGTCATGTAATAGGAGTTGTCATGAGAGTAGAAAAGTACTGACAGAGTCCTACTCTCATTCACAGGTCTCATGGAGACTTTTTGGATCTCATTTTCCAGGTGGAATATGACAGGAGGATAGGAAAACATTAGGAAGAAGATGCTCTCTTCCTCTCCCCCTTACTTCCCCTTCGGTCCCCTTTCAGCCATTACACTTAACTTAAATAAAAAATTGTAAAACTATGTGGATAAAGAGAAAAAGAGATACTGAGTAAATATTTAATTTCATGATTATAGACACGTATGAAAACCTGGAGGTCTACATAACACCATTCTTTAAGTTAAATGGTATAAAGCATTTGAGGTGGAATTGCTCATGTCTTTAGGACCTTGGTCTTCTGATTAGGTTTAGTAAGACATCTTACCTTGTGATGTATCTCCTATCTAGTTGTCACATTCTGGATACTGGCTATGGCCTTGCTATACTACAGAGTCTGCAGTTCTCTTAGCTCAGCTGACACCATTGACAATAGCTTTGGAGTTCTGTGCACTTGGGAAAACACAATGATTTAAAATACCTCACTTTTTATGTTCAAAGGAACAGTTAAATTTATAAGCCTTCTCCAAAATATACTAACCTGCTTTGCCTTTCCTTGTGACTCAGTTAAGACTGAATATCTGTATATCCCCTCTTCATGGCTTCCTTGCTGTCCTGCTTCTTCATTCATTTACAAAATTCCTAACAATTAAATTGCTAGCCATGTATGATAGGATAGGTGACTATATAAGCAGTATGACTTGTCATAAAACTATTGGGATTCATTCAGTCAATGAAAGGTTGCTGAGTGCTGTTTGCTTAGTACATTCCTTGCTAGGTAGAGAAGGAACAATATCCTTTCTTTCTTTGTGACACAATCTTGTAGACATGAATGTCTCCTCTATTGTCACAGTCAAGTTAAAAGCATCTTCATTTCATGGTGCATTTTGTTATTCACACCAGCTTTTGGTCAATTTAATTATTTGCTCTCTGGTTCTTCTTATGTCCAGATAACTAAAATGAGAATACATTTTCCCAGCTTTCACAATTGTTAATGAATTTCATGACTGAGTTAAGAAAGTTTTCACCATGCTTACCTTAAGCATTAAGTGCACTATTCATAGAATGCATTTCCTACTTCAATTGAGACACTAGAACAAAACCCATTGCTTTGACATGAAACAGCATAATTTGTTTAAAAATTGTAAACAAAACACGTACTTCGCCAACAGACATTGAAATCTGTACCATACTGAGTTTGGTTCCTGAACTACTCCACATGCCTGGTATTTCATGGAGATTAATCAGCCAGATGTGTGCCAACAAACCCTGGGAAGCTCTTTCCACAAATTCCTCATGGTAATTCTGAAAGAAAGGCATGGCCAACTTCATGTTTCTGAGGAAAGAAAAGCAAGGTTGTGAAGTAGAGTTTGGCATGTGGTGCCAACTCCAGCATTTGGATATTAGCTTTACTACTAACTGTTCTGGTAATCATAGGCAAACAACTCACCCATATCAGCTTTCTCCTATCTAAAATAGGAAAGTTAATAGTATCTACTATGTAGGATCATTTGGAAAACCAAATGAAAATGAGTTAAATACATGCTATGCAGTATATGTTGCATATGCACTTCAATCCATATCAAACATAATTGGGCAAAGAACTTTATGTTAGGAAGCTGCTTGTAATTTACTTAGGTTCACATAGCTACCAAGTGACAGTACCAAAGTCCTAATCCAGATATGTCAGACTTCAAAGCTTTTTTTCTTCAATTTTCTTTATCTATTACACCATGATATGTGGTAAATAGCTATGATGGAAAATAGTTAAAGAAGCAAACTCTGAGATCCAGTCACTGACACAAGAATGCTCAGTAAATACCCATCAGTAGAACACATGACTACAAGGTTTTCCCTGAGGACTTGGTATATAGAGGAAGAAAAGAGTTTCAGTCTAAAACCAAGAAATTGCTTGGGAAGTCTAGTAATAGCCTGTGGCCAGGACCTTGGTGGAGCTGTAACTTCATGTGGAGAATTCTTCTCACCCCAGGGGACTATGGTTATCAGTACCAGGCCTGCTGTGTGCTCACTCTGTGGGCCACTTAAGATAACCTCTGTTCCCTTTGTGCAACACTGCTTGATTAGTTTCCTGTTTCCTTCATCCCACTGTATGTTAGGCTTCTACTGACTTTCTCCCATTTTCCCTCTGAAAACAATATAAGATCTTCTATTTCTTAATGAATCTGCCTAGCAGAAGATACAGCTTTTGCAAGACCCCTCATTTTCCATCTTCTTTATCTTCTCATCACCTGGTCCTCCCCATTAGACCCCTGTCACTGAAGAATGATCTATGGTCCAGGTCAGCTTCCTTTTGATGGATTGCCAGGGATGACTGACCACTTATCAATGGATTACTGTATAGCAATGAATATAACAAGCTACAGATCTGTACAAAAGACATAAATCAATTATTTACATTTAGTGTTCAGTCAAAACAGTAAGAGCCAAAAATATTTCTATAGCAAAGATTAGCTTATATTCATAACCAGCTAAAACTAAACTACATCACAAATATATGATGAATTATATCACACTCCAAAGAACTCTTATTTTTTTTATATAAGAGAACTACCTAGTATCATGTAATCTGCATTATTTCCCTGGGGAATTTAGAACTGTGAGGAACTGACTTTTGGTTACATGATACTCTTGAGCCAATAAATGAATAGGAATAATGCCTCTCACATTAGAAGCTCCCCAATTTTCTATTGATTTTGTGTACCACAAGAAGCCTTTTTGTTTTCCTACCCAGACTGAAATGAACACATGTGGTGTTTTTCCTAAGTCAGTCCTCCTTGATGCAAGAAACATATATCTGTTTTCATAGACTACTGAGAGCTTCCTCAGAACGACAGCAAAAATGAGAGATGCAACATAGGTAGCAAACTTTGAAAAAAAAAGCTGAAAATTAATGCTCACAAAACTGAAGGCAGGGAGGGGACAGAGGTGATGCAAAATACTTATGTGTAAACCCCTGGAGGCATGCTAGTGGCCATCCCCTCCCATGATGACCTCCAACCACCTGGCCACCTTCCCCAGAATACTTTAAAGGTCGGGTGTGGCCCCTTGAGGCATTTGAGTGGCCATGCCACTCCTGAGGACCTTGCCCACAGAACACTTTTTCTGAGGGACTCAGCCCCTCAAGATATACCTGGCCAACTTCCACACTACAGAGTAAAAAATCCAAGATCAGGCCACAAAATCCCAACAACCCAGGCCACCCTGGAGAGTTCTGTCCCGCAAAACCCTATAAAAAACCTGCCTCCTCCATCTCATCTATCCAGTCAGCTATCCTCCTGTGTTTTTCCTCATAAATCTCTTTTTGTGAGGTTTATTGTGCAGTGTGACTTTGTGATATTCTTTGGTTCCCAACTGCCAGGATAACACAATATGGAAAATGAGACCAGGGCAGTGGTGTTGCTCTAATTATTGATTTTAAACCGCAGCAATAGACACATATTTAGAATTATTCATCAGACTACACATAATGCTTCACATTTGATATTCTACCCATCACAGTGTTGAAAAGGTGAAATATCTTCATAAGAATTTGATTGTTCTCTTTGACTAATCCACTTCAAATTGAAGTGATTTTTTTTATCATTTCATGTTAAGCATTCATCACCAAGGCTAACTTAAAACAACTTATTTTGTATGTGTGTCTGTGCACACAAATGAATGTGTGTATAAGGACATGTGAGTAGAGGTAAGAAGAGAATTCCCAGAAGTCAGTTTTTGCCTCCCACCTTGAGGCAGGGTCTGTCTTGCTCTGAACTGCATACTCCAGGCCTCTGGTCTATAAGTTTTGGGATGATTCTCCCTTCTCTGACTCTCATAGCCATACAGGAATGCTGTGATTACAAATGTAAACCATAGTATTTCATGCTCTTTCTCTCTGTCTCAGTTGTTTCTCTGTCTCTCTCTTTCTCTCTGTAGAATGTTTTTATATGCCTGTTATCATTCAAAACATGTGGGCAAACAATTATACTCAGCCAACCAAATCAAGTTTCCATATCTGCAGATCCACTCAACTGTGTCCAAGTATTTGAAGTTCAACTATTGCTGCCCTGTGTTATGCAGTTAGGGCTGCAATGCCTGTATCTACCCTAAGCATGTACAGATTTTCTCTTCTAACCCTTAAATAACACAAAATTTTCATAGCATTTATATTGCATTAGGCATCATAGATAATCAAGAGATGATTTAAAGTATAAGGAAGCACACGTATATGTGCAAACCCTACACCACTGTGCCCAAGGGACTCAAGCATCTTGGATTCTGATGTCTTCAGGGAGTTCTTGAGAATAAATCTCCCAGGGATAACTAAGGCCAATTGTCAATAAAATTTCCTAAACATACTTTCATTCCCTTACCTTTTATTAAATCAGACAACAAATATGTATTTAAATATCCAAAAATAAACAAACAAGTCTCCACACAGAAAACTACCAGGCAATAAGGGCTTTATATATGCACAGGCATAGAGGTATGTACATTTGCATGCACTCACACACACAGACACAAGAGCTATAAATGATAGTACTACAAAATAACAAAGTCATGGTTCAGCAAAACATTTGGCAAATTTGAATCTAGCAAGGAAATGTTGGGGAAGGTCTAATAACATTGCTTCTAATAGGCTGATTTCAATGCTGAGATCTGGTTACTGCCCCTTCTGAGACATTCTCTTGATTGGTTAATAAAAGTCGCTTATGGCCAATTAACTGAGCAGAAGGAGTATATGAAGGCAGAACTTCCTGAGATTAAAACAGGAACCCTGAGTTTTACATAGAGGATTAGCTCAGATAGACATGTTTGAGAACACTGGATGGTAATCACATGGCAGTTTGGGATTAGGTGATCCGGGTTAATTTAGAGTAGCTAATTGAGAGTCTACCCAGCTAAGGGTTAAGTGTTGAAACATTAAAAGATCTTGGTGTATTTAATTATTGGGGAAAGGACCGGGGCAGCTTATAGCCTGTCAGTCCAAGCAATCCAGGGACATCAGACTCCCTTCGAACTCTGGTGAATCTCCCACCAAGCCACTGTTAATTCTACCAGCCTAATATAACAACTTATATTACTTAACAGAGTTTAGGTTACAGGTGGTGCAGGCCACCCTTGGTCCAGTGCTCTTTCCCCAGGATAAATCAGGCTGCCGGTTAAGGCGTGCCAGGCCCGTCGGCTGATATCCTGCAAGGCTGTCTGCTGCTCTGTCAAGCTGCCGGTTGCTCCGCTGGCCTAATCTTACAGTTTATACTTATTAATAAATACAATTGATAATTAAACTTCAGTTTCAAGGAAATTAATTGTGAGGAAGGTTATGTGTGTTCTGATTATGTGTTCAGTGAAATAAATCTTACACTTCTTCTATCAGAGCAATGGGGATGGGGATACAGAAGTTTCTAGTATGTTCGGGAGAGTTCAGATTACCTACAAATATCTAAGTCACACCCGTATCTCTTACAAGTCCAGACATTGTCAGCAAGTCTGGACTAAAGCCAAGCAATTTGAGCAGATTTTAGTAAAGCGTCTTTCACACATTTAAACTGCATTAAGTTACATGAACAGTACTGACCAGAGGTTCAAAACATAAACTGGGAAAAACCAAACTAAAACACAAGAACAAAAATCAAAACAAAACAAACAAAAATCCTTTTTTTTTTTTTTTTTTGTTCAAATCTCTGGATGTAGCGATAAGCTACAAAGCTTAAGTGTCAGGTTGCTAGGTCACCATAGAAAACCCTTAACTCCTGCACATCGCATACCAAATGTTTGCACACAGAGATTAAAAACAAAACAAACAAAACCATCCATGATAACTGGTTGTTCCCTGCTGGTTTCAGCTGGTGAGCATAAACGTACAGCAGTGGCACAACCAGCTATGACAGCGGCTCTCAACATGTGGGTCAAGACCCTTCTGGGTGTAGAGAATAACCCTTAAACAGGAGTTGTCTAAGACCATTGGCAAACACAATATTTTCATTATAATTCAGAACAGGAGCAAAATTAGTTATGAAGTAGCAATGAAAATAATTTTAAGGCTTGTGGGGGGGGTCACCACAACATGAGGGACTGTTTTAAACTGTTGCAGTTTTAGGAAGGTTGAGAACCACTGAGCTAAGTAAATAGACAGGCTTTCTGCCTGTGGTATAGTTGTTTCTGAGCAGTCCTATAAAATCAGAAGGCACTCGAGTCCTTACATCACACCTTATAGAAGGATGCCTTAACAACAACAGCTACTACAGGAGTAAAAATAAAGTCACTGCAGCTCATTAAAGTTTGTCTTTACCTACTATGCGGCTTTGCCTTAAGTCAGCACTTAACTGGGCTTTCTGATATTGAGCAGAGCGCAAACAACAGGAGGTGGCAGTTCTGGGTTGTTTCTCTGCATTGCACTGAGGTGGCCCCTAAGGAAACATCAACCACTAAACAGTGAAAACAAACAAAAACAAAACCCTACTTCTCAAATTAACCCAGAAGTCACCCATTGTTTTCAGGATCCAGTACCCAACACACTTAGACTATTCCAAATCCACACAGAACCTCTGAAACGTCTTCCTCACCAACATCAGTAAATTCTTTGCCATTCTTTGTATTAAGTTATTAGCTAGGGAAGTTATGGCCATTCCAACTCACCAAGGCAATATGGCTGAGGTACAGACATGAACTAACTGTATTTTGTTTCTCAGATGTTAAATTTTAATCAACACCTCATTTGCCAACTCCAAAACACCTAAGTCCAAGTACTCACGTACAAAAAGGGCATAGGGAGAAGCTGCCAAGCTCCTTCAAAATTAGTGTCTTTGCATATATTAATATACTAAGTACCCATACTGAAAGGGTCAGCAGTGGTCACACATCAGACAATAGTATTGAAAACAGAACTTTTGCTTTAATGCTTTTTGAGGAAAAAGTAAGAACAAGTGTGAAACAAAACTTCTAAGGAACACAGAATGTTCTGGCACAGGGGCTCCTAAGGTAGGTGGAAAAAAAACTCTGAAGGCTCTCATTATTCAATAGAACAGAGAATACAATTTTCTAAACTCTTTGATGGAGCAATTTTGTTTATCTAAGTTCACTGACACATATTCCTTCTGAGAAACTCTACTCTTGAGATAAAAAATTGAGAAGGTCTACACCTCAGTAGGTTCAATGCTGTCAGCTGGGCCAACCATAGTTAATATGCCCAGAGCTAGAAGCTCAGGAAATACACTGGGCTTTCAAAGAGCAGGATTCATTTCTTCAGAGCTAAACTTAACATGCAACTTCAGTATTTTACTTAGGTCTCTTAGAGCTTTGTTCTGCTTCCTTAATGACCTTTGTCACAAGCAACTATCAGTTAGTTCTCTTGCTATGAAAACCTGGGAAAAATCAGTGAAAGAACCCAAAGCAACACCACCATTTACCTTTATTGGACTGAGCTTGAAGAAACAGGAAGAGAAGTCAGGAGTAGGAGAGTTAAAAGAAAAAAAAAAGTGATAGTGTACAGACAGAATGTGACCTATGGCTGAATCATATTAGACACAAGCACTTCATCATCAATATTTATTGGGCACATGTCTATCCGCTGCAAGACACTGTGGTAGGTAACAGGCAAGATACAAGCACAAACCCGACAGCCTGCCTCAAAGGACGTACAGTCTAGTACAGGAGCACAGAGCCTCTGGGAACATTCTGGGTATAGTGAACCCGCAAAGCCCGGCTGCACACTCCCTCCTCAAATCTGAAGTGCACTACAATCTGGTTTCCTTTTAGTTTAGCAGCTTCACAAAAATGCATAACTCTGGAAGGTTTTTAAATGCATAGTTTTACTCAGAAAAAAAATCATCTCTATTTGGAAAATGTTGAATATTTATTGTAGTTAAGAAAATCTTCGCACATATATATTCACCATTTTTATGGGTTATTTTCTTGTGAATTTTTAAGTAAACAACTTCCCAAATTGCATACAAACTATGAAATAACTTTGAAACATACATCTTTGAACCATTGGCAGTCTCGCAGTAAGGTACACGGGCCTGCTACGGAAAGCAAGGAAAGCTTTTGAAATAGATGTCTTCTTGCAATCAAAGGTCTCAACTACAAGGTCAACGTATCAGAAAACAAAAATCTCCATTAAACCGTATCAGCCTCCAGTCAAAGCTTTAAATCCTTATAGTGTGTTTCTTCACATGAATAACTGGCTAGCCAGACCACTGAAGACTTGGAAAACAATTACCAGAAAAGAAAGTCAAACCAACCAGTTTTCCTATTATATCTTTAGCAGTTTTGAAGTTATTTTCCTTTCAGTATAAGGACACTAAATGCAATGCATGGGCAGAAAGCACTCAGGCAGGAAGCTGTTTCTAGGTGATACTGAAAGGATATGCTGAGCCCTACATTTTAAAGTTCATTAAGTGTCTTGCAATTATCCTCTTCACAGAACGGCCTCTGGGCTCAGATTCTAACTGATCACCTCAGTTTGTTAAAATCTGAAGTACTGAGACTCTGTAGAGATCTGATGAGACTTCCCTAAAACACTAAGACTTGAGATGTTTATAAAACATACAAAATTTGTAGGGTGTAGAATTATTACAAACTAATAAAGCTGTGCACACATACACACACTCGAGTTCCTGAGAAACAGAGCTGGTAGCATGCTGGAGCAGCCATGTCCTAAGCAGCTCCTTTAATCTGGTAAAAGTGAAGGCCTTTGCCACATTGCGCTAGCTGGGCTTTCCTAGTTTTCCTTACTAAACTCCTGAAATTGGGGTTTTCAAATAAATAGTAATTCTACATAACGGCAGTGCTTGTCAGCCTATGCTAGACTAACAATCCATTCATCACCAAAGTATAGTGAACTATTAGCTGAACTGAGGTCTGGCTTTAATGCTACAGGCTTGTCATGGCTTCCTTAACCAGGACATACCCAAATATTCTAAACTTTGACACTTGCAGATTTTACACATCTAGTATCTGTTCAATGTATGAAGCTCAATTTTTTTTAGGCATAAAATGTAACCGAAGCTCAGATTATAAACTCTGTGCTTGTCTTTCTATAACCTCCCTGACTTCAGATGACGAAAGTGATTTCCTGTTCACAATCTGCTGAACAGGAAACATTTCAGATTTATATCGTAGTAAAGGATCATTTTATAGACAAAGAAACAGAGTCCCTGAAATGTTTAATGAAACTGCTAGTGCCAAATTCAGGCTGTGCCTCTGGCCTTTCTGCGGGTCTGAAAACCCCAAGCACATGTATTTGTAAGAACTGTACCACCACATACAAGAGCTTTTAAAATGAATGTCACTAAAAAGTGATATACTTCACATGAGGTAAATAGAACAAATGCCAACTTATGCTATTGTTCGTAAACAGCCCTTTTAGTTTACTACTGAATGTACCTACAATGTCTGTTCCTGAATTTAAGAGTAGCCAATTTGCAGCTGCTACCTCTGAGGGTATTTATCACTGCAGAAAATAAAGTTCATGTCAAATATAATTATATATTTAATCATATATAATGTATTTAATCTCTAAATTATTTTACAAATCTATGTATTTTTAACATGGGTAAAAACGAATATCCACAAACAAATACATCACTATGTAAGTTGTTGGCTGCTGGAAGATTAATTTCATACTCTATCATTCCTAGAAGGAATGTGAAAGTAACAAAATCTACAATAAAATTAGATTAATGTGATCAATGTGTAAACTGAGGTATAAGAGAACCCCACTGCTTGCTATTTAATTTGTGTGCAAGTCAGTAAGTTTTTGGGATTCAGTTTCTTCACCTGCAAAGAGCTAACATTTGCACCATCTACCTCATAGGGCTACTCAAGGCAACATTCAAAAACATGAGACAATTTGTAGATGGAAAAGCATACCATAAATATTCTTACTATTCTAATTTTTAAAATATGGAGCTAAGAAAACTGTAACTAATTACAGAGGCATGTTCAGTGGGACAAATTCAATTCAGGAGGCAATCCATGCAAACATTTTCAACTTTCAATGCCAAAGCTAAAAATTTATACACAGATATACAAAGGATTATTCTGAAAACACTAAAAGACACACATCTGGTTGGGTTGAAACTTTAAAATGAGCCTGCTAGGTTTTTACAGCATACAAAGAGGTCCTTCATCTTCATTTGGAGAAAGCTGCTACTTACCCAAAGAAAATAAGCATTATGGAGATTTCTAAAACAAACAGAATAAAGTTCTACCACTCTTCTCTTTTGTAAAACAGACTTCAAAGAACTGCATTAATGTCTGCAATAATCTAACATACACTAAAAGATAAAAGAGAATGTTCAGGTATAAGTCACAACCACTGTCAATCTGAATGAACACGAAACATACAACTCAGAATTCTTACAACTCTATGGACACCTGAAAGTTGAACAGTCCTTTATACTCATTTTATATACCTTAAGATAATGCAAATGAAAGAAATGCTTCAAACTTACACTGCTTTCCTCTGCAAATGCCTGACTCTATACTACTCCTCTCTGACAATCTGTTGTTTGCAAAGCTATGCTTTAAGCAGCCCATAACCTTTCACTTCAACTATGTCCTTTGATGTTATTCCTTCTTACATCAAAACAAAAAAAAAAAGAAAAAGAAAAAAAGCAACCAAAAACAAATGAAAAAACAGGGAAAAGATGAGATGCAATCCATCACGTATAAAAATATGTTTCAAATTCAGAATAATTTAGTAACTCTTCGTTATTTCGTATGTGTCTGGAAATGGGACAGATACATGTCCTGATCCTGTCACAAGAGGTAGAATTCCAGCGTTTGGTACAACGTTCCAGGATAACGTCAAAGTAACATTCCTGTTTCCCCTACAAGAAGATGTAATAAACAAAGGTTAGCAGAACTTGTCAAACTTGTCATTTAATAAAAATATTTTCAGTCAAGTACTATGGGGCCACATAGTTCATTTATGACTAGTTATTGCTAGTAGAAAAAAAACAGAACAATTTCTTTATACCATCTGAAATTCACAGACATCACTAGAAGACATCAACATGAAATTCATAGGTAGCCTAAATGACTCATATACACTCACAGCTGCAACTAATTACCAACAAAAAAAAAGCTTACATGAACAGAACATAACATAGAGAAAATGAGACTCCTACTAGGAATCAGAAGGCAATTTAATTTAAAATATGTTTTGTGATTATTTAGAGGTACAACTCTAGCAGAACAAAATTTATCATAACCCAAATTTATTTATTTATCTGCAAGTCCAAAAGTGTGGTATGGTCAAATTGGCTCTTTTCCTAAATCTTTTCTTATAAACCATAAAAGGTCAAAATGATCTGAGATCTTCAACAACAATCATTCTGATTTCCTCTTTCTGTGAAGAGTAATGTGAACTTTGTGGGGAAAAATAACTCAGAGAAGCAACACTAAAACCCTAGGTAACCAGCCCTAGATCCATCACATTGCCTCCTCATGCAGACTGCACCAACCTGAGTTCATAAAGCAAGCCTTTACTTGAGAGTGGCGACCCTCCCACTCATTAGAAAGCCTGTGTCCCTATATACCCAACAGTAAAAGCTATTGCATGTGTTAGTTTTCTGTCAACATGATACAACACAGAGTCATCTCAGATTAGGGAACCTCAATTAAGGAGCCCCATCAGAATGGCACATAGGCAAACTTGTGGGGGGGGCATTTTATGATTAGTGATTGACATGAAAGGGCTCAGCCCACTGTTGGTGGTACCTTCCCTGGGCAGGCAGTCCTGGAGTGTATAAGAAATCAGGCTGAGGAAGCTAATTAGAGGCATTCCTCCATGGTCTCTGTCTCAGCTCTTCCCTTGGCTTCCCCTGAATATGAATTGTAATTTGTAAGCCAAATAAAGCCTTTCTTCTCCAGTTGGTTTGCAGATGGTGTTTTATCATATCAATAGAAAGCAAACTATGACAGTTCTGGATTTATTTTTGACTACTGCATTTAGCATTGCTAGAGAAATGATTATTATGACAGATGCCAATTTTTATCTTTCCTCAGTATTACAGCTGAGTTCAAAATACATAAACACTTCTCTCCCAAAATATTTTACTAATATTTTTATCCAACCCCCTTCCCTACTTCTATCCCTCCTCCTTTCTTTCCTGTCTTAGCAACTGAACCAAATCCAGTGTATGCCAGGCAAGTGCTCTACCACTGAGCTATTAATATCCCAGGCATAATATTTTTTCTTTACAATAAAAACATATTTCATATGTTTGTTACCAATCCTACTTAAAAATGTTAAAAATGACAAGGAATCACTCACTTGAGGCCATTTCCATCATCAAAGAAAAAATACTTTGTCTTCATATCTTTCAAAAGCAGCTTCGGATTATCACCTCTCAAAACAATCTTGTCCCAAAGGACAACTTGGTTCAGAGCCTGCATCAATTGAAAGTAATTAGATAACTCATCAGAAATAGTATCACTTCAAAGTCAAAGTCTAAGTAAGCAAAGAGCTGGACAACTGAATGTAAGTGTATTTATTATTCACCAAAGCAATCCTTAATTTCCAGTGTTATCTTACTGGTTTTACTGAGGTAAAGCAGGATTACAAATACAATTTGCATATACTCATCATAAAAGGAACACTGACCCTCATAATTTCTGGATATCCACTCAACAGTGTTTATGTACAGTAGTTACTCTAATTTTGAAGAACATTTTTTTTTTCTATTTTTAAAATACATTTTGATGACTTTTAAATACAGAGATCAAAACTCCATGATCAAGACAACTCTTATAAGGAAAACATTTAATTGGGGCTAGCTTACAGTTTTAGGTTTGGTCCATTATCATTATGGTAGGAAGCATGGCAACTTGCAGACAGACATGGTGCTAAGGGAGACCAGAATTCTATCTTAATCTGCAGGAGTGGAAGAAGATTCCATACTAGTTGCAGCATGAGCATAGGAGAGCTCAAAGCTCTGCCTCCACAGCGACATACTTCCTCTAACAAGCCACACCTCCTCCAGTAAGATCATACCTTCCTAATAGTGCTCCTCTCTGTGGCCAAGTATTCAAATACATGAATCTATGGCGGCCATACTTATTCAAACCACCACACCTACCTACAATGATGGAAAATACAGAATTGCTTTTGAAAAACAAAAACAAAGAAGCAATGTTTTATTTGTACATATCTCAATTTGATGTATTAAGCCACCTCATACTTTTCATTCAGTGTTAGCACTACAAGAGAAGCTAAAGCAATCAAGCAATATTCTGTTATAACAGCACGCACATCTGGAACCCTGTAATGGAAGGAGCTACAAGGAATACACAGGCTACTGGAGAGGAGAAAGCTTTCTCACTACAGCCATCTCTCCATTAGCTTATTTTTTTTTTCTTTTTTAAACTAAACTATGGTGGTCAGATAGTTTGAATATATAAAATTTATATTTTTGAGCCAGTAAGTCCAACCCCTGGAATCCTTAAGATAGTAGAGAACTAGCTCTCCAACAAGTAACCTTTTTAATTATATTCTTTCATAAGGAATAATATTTAAAAATAAGTTATTATAATATACTTAGATAAATACTTACATTATTTTTTGTTGAATACTCTGCTGATAAATAAAGAAATAATTGCTTAACATTCCAATCAAATATATTCTCTAGATGTAAACAAGTTAAGGACTCTAAAGACTGCAAAGCGGCACACAAGTTTCAAACAGATCTTATTCTTAAAGATGCACAGCAACATGAACATTAAAGCAAAACAATACAGGTCGTCCAGGAAATGTGCCAAATCCCTAACTTAAAAGAAAATCACAGGATAAATATACTGTAAAGTCTAGCCCATTCCAAAGGAGTGTATGTTCATCAGTATAGGTTACCATCCTCCCTGCTCCTGCCAATAAAACTAGCTGATATTTTTATTAGAAAAAATAAACAAAGAAAACTGAAACATCGACGCTATCCACAAAGTTCAGAAGAACTAAGACTTAGTCTTTCAAAGAAAAACAATTCTAGTGGGGCTCCAAAACAGAACCAATCATCACTGTTCTGAACAGCAGCATACATATGAGCACTGACCTCAAGGAATTAACCAAGTACAGCATTCTACACAAGCTGATGTGGTTACTGGTCAGAATAAATCACAATGTCTCAGTGTGGAGGGTTCTTGGTAGAAGTGAAGGAACACTAACATAGTTCCACTTATCTTGGAGTGTTGTACTCATTAGAATGAACTACAATACTACACCACAAGTGAGAAGTGAGCTAACATGGAGATTTTATTAAATATTATATGTAAATTATTAATTTTATTATGTATATATATAAATATTGATAGTAATAGGCTCATTCTAATCTAGTTTTAAAGTATACCCACTATGAGTTACAGTTCAGAATTGAGACGTCTACGGCAGTTCTTTACAAAAGAAAAAGGAAAATTTCAATAGGAGCATGTTAACAAAATATGAACTAGAAGATCGATAATGTATAAATACAGTATTCAAGAATATCCTGGAATTTTCTGACTCTCCAGTCTTGCCCCTTCCTCAGGAGTGCTGAGATTATAGGCATGCCCCATAAGTTCGGTTTACGAAGTGCTGGGGATTGAACCCAGGACTTTATAAACACTACGAAAGTACTCTACCATATGAGTTACATTCCCAGTGGCTTAATGTGATTTTCTAGAATATAAGTTACTACTTTCTCCTATGCCTAAACTCTTTCTTACCTAAGATTTTAAAAGTGGCACAAAATTGTAAACACAAAGTTTATCCTAAGATATTTTTAGATGGCTTCTTTCTTTCCAAAAAAGCCACATTTTAAACTAATTCCTTACTCTATAACTGAATCCAGCAATTCACCTCATCAAAAACTGCAAATAATTTCAGGATGAACAGTAGGTAAACCTGTCAGACATATGCTTTGGTCAGTTGTTTTTTTACAATAGCCTCCATAACCAAATAATAAAAATAAAATAAAACACTGCCAGGATTATAATCTGGGGCCCTAAAGGAGACTAGGGTAGCCAAGGTCTAAGACGAAAAAATAACTCATCTCACTGATCAGAGGAGCCTCATTAAGATTCTCTGACTCTAAGATGATAAAATGCTTACACAATATAACACTGTCACTTTGATAAAAGGCCTTTTGAACCACTATGGATGCAATTTTTAAACATATGGGTTATTTGTTTTCTGCCCTAAGAGACTGAAAATGGACTATTTCTAGGCAGGCTGGGTTTTTCTGGTGAGTTTTTCCTTCTTTAACCAACATGACTTATTTTATCTTTGCTTTCCTAGATTCAAATTACTGTTTACATGAAGACTTAAGATATAGTCACACAATTCACTCATATGTCTCTAGCTTCCTTAAAGTGTAGACAAGGAAATATCTACACTATTTTACTGATGAAAGTAACAGGCTTGGGTGGAATCAACAGTCATACTCACTCTTCCCCAAACTTCTACACTTGCATCTTATTTCAAAACTACAGAAAAAGCACTGAGATATTTTGTTGAAGGATATCGGCAGTTATATCAAATGTGATGAACCCAAGGTCACTTCTTTCTCTAGGGCCAGTGAAGTCTTCAACGTTCTTCCTAGAAGTAAAAATAAAAGTTTTAACACCCCTCACAGTATCACACACGAGTTTACACAACTTAAAAACACCATGGGCTGGTTGTGTGCAGAAGTAAAACATAAATTCCACAAAGAGTGAACTTAAAAGAAACCTTTTGTGTGAAAATAAGCAAACACTGCAACTCAGTACAAGAGAAGGTGGTAAGCTATTTTCATATGCCTAATGAAAACCTTTGAAAAAACTCGAAGAGAAGAAACAAACTAAAAATAAAAATGAAAACGCAAATACTTTATGTACAGCAGGTGAATGAAAGTTTCAGTTGGCCACAAAATGATCTGGAACACAGCACCTGTTTCTGGGTGCATACCATATGTCAGAGATGATGTGTATTTTCCACAGTTATCTTAAATCCGTGAAACAATCCTTCCAGTTATTTTTTCTACTTTCAACAAATGTTAACACCAGGAAGAATAAGAAACCTGTTCCAGGTCACATCAACGTTTAATATGCTTCACATTCGTCTAGGACATCACAGAACTGAAAGTGATGGCAGGGCTGGTATTTTAAACCACATCTATTTAAATCACCAGCAATATCTAATAAAAATCAATATAGGAAAAATTAAAAATCAAAAGAAGCAGCCGTAATAAAAGGGGGACACTTGTTGGTGATTCTGACAAAGACATAGAAAACTAAGGCTAAAGAACGGGGCAGATTATAGATGGCAGCACACACAGACAAAACAAGAATTAAAAACTGCACTAAAGACAAAAGTGATAGAAAATGGAGGGAACGCTATAAATAAAACAGGCAGCAAAGACAGGACAGTCGTTCTGAATTTCTATTCTTAGTGTTCCCAAAGATCTATCCAGGTGGCTGGCTACAGAACGACAATAAAAACAACAAGAGAGCGCTGTCTCCAAAGACTATGATGTTTAAACCACCCTAGTCCATCCTGTCCATATCCCCATTCTAACTTCAAGGCGGCTGCTGCAAACACTGTGTCCAGGAGGAACAGCATAACGTGTAAAGGGACTGTCAAAGAGGAACAACTGTGTCTTGGACGCGACACCAGAAGCCACCCACTGAGCACTTTCAGTCTCAGAGAACTAAAGTTGTCGGAACCCAAACCGGGAGGCCCCTGGGCTGGCCGGGGACCCCACGCGTGCCCGCAGGCGGGGAGGCGCCAAGCGGAAGCGCGGGTGTGGGTGTGCTGTTGTGTTGCTCCCTCATTGGCCAGGGTGGGTGAAGGACGTGAAGAACAGGAAGGAAGGGGAGCGCTGACTCAATCCACTCGGGATTTCGAGGGCAAGCCCGGGCGGGAGGCGACAGCGCAGGACTGGGGTCCGAAGGCCACCCGGACGTGTCCTTGGGGTGGAGGCCCCGCGGAGAAGCCCCGGGGGGGGGGCCCGCGCATACACCCCCGGCGGCCCCGCCCGGCCGCACTCACAGCATGATCCTCGAGACGTGCAGTCGCACCGGCACACTCCGGTCTTTGAAGGCGGTGGTGATGAAGCAGCCGAAGGTGAGCGCCGCCATCACGCTCAGCGAGAAGGCGAACAGTGAGTTCGCGCGCGACAGTACGGTGTTCATCGTGGCGACCTTCCCTCGGGAGCCGCGGCTCCGACACCCGTACCCAGGCTCGGGTTCCCGCGACAGACCAGTCCCTCCCACCCGCCCACCGGGTGCGCACGTCCCGGGGGCGCGCGCCGCCGCCCCGCCCCCTTTCCTGTCCTCCGACGGAGCGCGCACGCTCCCTCCCGCGGGGACACACCCACCGCGCGGCAGTGCACGCGCTAAAAGGCGGCGCTCTCAGTCAATCCGCCCATCAGCAGCGAGCACGAGGATTGGTCGCTGGTTTAGGAGCGCTGTTCTGCTAGTTCGCCTTCAGTTGCGCTTGTAAATAAATACTGGGGCCCCTTAACTGTTATGGTGACAGTCACTTTCAAAACGCGTTCCCCTAGCTCCCCTCTATCAAAGCTGATAAATTAGGAGACTTTTAGAAAAGGAGGAAAAATAAAGTCATTCAAGCCCCTAAATAATAGTCAGGAGTACCAGCATTGGTATGCCTTTGCTGTCTGCCACCAACCCTTAGTCTAATGCCTGTTTCTTTGCTTTCAACAGAGAACTGAAGTTCTACTTAGGTGTGTTCGTACCATAATTCCAAATATTTGCACTTAATCAAAATAGTTGTGCAAGATCTTTTGTAGACCATGTACGGTGTCGGTGAGAAACTGATATTGGTTAAATTCATCTCAGGTATTACCATTCAATTAATTTTCGTACAGCATGCAGGTAGGAACTTTAAGAATTGCCTACCATATGGCAGAAACAGTTCTAGGCCTGGAATGGAGAATGCAACACGAATAGACAGACCCTCGCTCAAATGAAATAGAGCCAAGAAATGAAATGCATAGTAGTTATAGTCGAAAGGTATTTATTTACTTGTGTTTAAAACCTTGATTTTCAATCTCCCAGGTAGGTACACGTATTCAATAAAGCAAGGTTCTAATAAATGCTGGACTACAATTGAGACACAAGAGTGTATTGATCACTCCCACTGAAGTGCATAATGGAGTAAAGTTATCAAAATGAAAACAGGAATCTAACTTACAAAACAGGTATAAATACTGAGGGATGCTACATAGTGATACACACTTAAAATGAGGAATCCACGTATGTGGTGAGATGGAACAAATCTATATGCAAAGTGTTTTTTTTTTTTAAAAAACCATCCTACATGCTGCCTTATCTTATTATTATAGAATAACTTAGAGAAAGGATGTCTGTTGTCACAGATGATGAGGGCCAGAATAAATGCTCCAAGCCATACTGAAGAAGTACAGGTATATCTAAGACACACCCAATGATCTGTTTGAACTAAACAAAGTACTTGTAAAACAATAGGCTGAAGTAAACCTGGGAAGGTAATAGCCTATTGTAGAAATCCTGTCCATGAATACTATTCTGTAAAGAAAAATGAAATCATGAAATTTGCAGGTAAATGGATGAAACTAGAAAACATCATACTGGGTAAAGAAACGCAGCCTGTGAAAGATAAACCTCACATGTGTTCTGTCATTAGAGGCTCCTAGCTCCAAACATTCAAATGTGATTGCATAGCTTGTAGTAACTACAGAAGCCAAGAAAGTCAAATGGGTCCATTGAAAGAATGGAGGGTTGGAGAGCTGTAGAGAGAGGACTTAGCAAGGTACAAGTAATCTGATCAGAGAAATTGGAAAACCGAGTGCTCTTAGGGAGAGGGGGAGATAAACACAGAAGAAGGTGGGAGGTGGTTAAAGGGGAATAGCTGAGTACAAGTGATCTGATAGGGTAAATGGTAAAGGGAGATTCTCCAGGGAGGGGTAACGAGGTATATGCAAGAGGAAGGGAGAACGGTAAAATAACAGAAAGGATTTCTGGAAAAAAGCCAAAGGAAATGTACTATTAACTATTTACATAAAGAAAAAGCTATTATGCATGTAATTTAGTGTATAAATATACCTATATAGATTTAATGAGCTTTTCTCATCTGGGCTCTCTCCAGGATCTAAAACCACCTAACAAAAATCCCAATACATAAGAAACCATCTTTTGAATTATTGACCAGGGCTTTCCAAGAGAATCCCAAAACATATAACCTATTGGTGTTGCCCTTGTTTGGCTTCCAGAGGTGGAAGTTAAGTGTGTATGGTTGAGCACACCTTGCACTTCAGAAAGAGGTCCCAGAGCCTCTTGAGCTGGAATTGATCTGAATGCTTATTACCTAAAGGCTAGCATGATACCATGCTATCTTCAAAGCTGGGAGGCAGTCAAAGTCCTACCCAGCTATGACACCTATGAACCCCATCAATGACCAGCATGGCACAATAACCTTAAAGGTGCAGTAGTGGCATTATTGCCTTGGCAAGACCATCAACTTTCTAGTTGGACTTAAGAGCCTCTCAACAGGAGGGAACTATGTGTGGTACTGGGAAGCTGGCTAACTACTCAGTGGTAGTAAATTATGGATATTAAAGAAGAATCTATACCCACTACTTTAGTAAACCACCACAGTCCTTAAAAACCATCTATAAACACTAGTCCTTAACACCCACAGATAAGTATAGTCTTCACCCTCATCAAGGAAACCTCTTTGCAACAGATGAAGACCACTACAGAAAACCACAACCAATCAAAGTATAAAGTATTGGATCCCTGTCCCAGTGAATACATGTGCAAAGCATTCTAGTTCCTAACACCTAATGGAACATTGCAGAAGAGGGGAAGGAAGGAGTGTAAGAGCTATAAGATCAGGGAGTTTGCTGTAAGATTATGTCTCCTACACCCATAAAGTCTCACCACATGACTAAGTATGAGCTGAACAAGTATAACACCAATGAACTTGCCAAAGTGGAAAGGGAAAGACCCATGAGGCCTCAACCCCACACAAGAACTACAGGCAATTAAGGAATTCTAGGAACAGGAGAAATGGTCTCCCCCAGGGAAGAGCACACTAATTGGTTATCCAGTACCAAATGCTCAGCCCTGAAATCATATATACAAGTAACATTATATGGACTGAGTGGATTATATTTAGAAATACATTTATATTTGTGTGTGCATGCAATAACAATGAATGAAATCAAAGAGGGGTATGTGGTAGGATTGGGAAGGAGGAAACAGGAGAGATAAATGTTGTAATTATATTATAATCTCAGAGCTCTTTAGAAGTTATCTCAGATTTATGGTCATCATTATATGTCACCAGTCACTGATGTACAGAAATATAGCCAAATTAATTATTTTCTTGTGTGTGTCTCCTTTGGATAAGGTCATTCTCTATTATATTTGAGTAAATAAATATTGCTTAACTTTTAGAAGATGAAAAATAAGCTCTCTATGAAGTATGAGCTTTATATTAAGGAAATTTGGAAATTGCATATTACAAGAATTATCAGATAGTCTTTTATGAAGAATATATAACAAGGGAACAATGAGGATGGTAGCAGTGAGACAGAAAAGAAGAAGATGGGTCAGGGGAATATTTCAGAAGCAAGGTCTGTATGACTTAGGAATCACTTTAATAAGCATGTAGTCTGTATTATAAAAAATAAAAGTGGTCTTGAAGAAATGACTCAGCTGTAAAGGCTAGACTCACAGCCAAAATATCAAAAAATGAAAGTAAACTGAATGTACAAGTGAAAGTCATATGGCATTTGTATTTTGAGCTTGAATAATTCTCTATTTCTAACTACTTAAGCAATTTCGGTGACTAGTTCTTCCATCCTACTGCTGTGTAATAATAGAAACAACAAATATGTTTATCTTGCTCCTGATTTGTACACTGAAGTTCAACTCATTCCTTCAGTATATGAGATTGGCTTCCTGCAGTGGGAATGAGACATCAACCCAGCCACACAACCTTCAACCTACAATCTTCCCTGCCTGCAAAATGAACTGGGATAATGGTGGCACAGAACTTGTGGGGGGTGGCCAACCAAGTTGACTGTCTCAACTTGAGTCCCAGACCATGAGAGTCTCTGCCTCATACTGTCTGGTTGGTCAGGAACCAGAGGTTAGACAGTCCAGAGACCCAGGATAGTAACAAACACAACTGGGGGGGGGGGGAATTCCATGAAATGATTCCTAATGACATCTGGTATACTCATAGATCAGTGCTTAACACAATTGTCCTCAGAGAGACATCATGCAGCAACTTTTGGAACTGATGCAGAGATCCAGAGCCAAATTCTAGGCGGAGCCAAGGGAACCCTTCAAAAGATGGGGAGGAAGGATTGTAAGAGCCAGAGGGGTTGAGAACACCAGGAAAACATGGTCCACAGAATCAACTAAGCAGGGCTCATAGGGGTTCACAGAGACTGAAGCAACAATCACAGAGCCTGTATGGGTCTGATCCAGGTCCTCTGTATATGTCATGGTTGTGTAGCTTGGTGTGGTTATGGGACTACTAAGAGTAGGACTGGCGTTGTCTCTGTTTTATCTGCTTTGGGGACTCGTTTCCTCCTGCTGGGTTGATTTATCCAGCCTTGATACTAAGTTTGTGCCTAGTCTTATTGTAACTTGTTATTCCATGTTCGGTTGATATACCTGGGAGGTCTGCTCTTTTTTTTTTTTAATAGGAAAATGGAGAAACAGTGGAACTAAGGGAATGAGGAGGTTGTAGGGGGCCTAGGAGAAGTGGAGGAGTGGAGGAATGGAAAACTGCAGTTGGTTGTAACCTATGAGAGAAGAATAAAAAAAGAAATGAGAAATAAGATTGGTTTTGAGATGTAAATGTATTTGATGGAGTATATGATTGAACTTAGTGAAGGCTGATATGAAGGACATATCCATTAATTTCTATTTTATTGGCAGGCTTTAAAAACACAAACAATAATTGAAGAATTAAAATAGAACATGAACAAATGGTGAAAACCTATCTTTATTGTCTAACAATAATAAGGAAAAAAGGTAGAGAAACAGGAAGGTGAAGAGAGATGTGAGAAGCAATCTGTTTTCTTCAGGGACAATGTCAGAAGGTGCAACGAGCCTTAGACTAAGCAGTATAATTGCTGGATTTGATAACTTTAGCTGGTCAAATGTCCTCAGGTAACATCTTACATAATTTCAACATCCAGTAGCTTTGTAGCGCAATGAAAAAGAGGCGTGATTAGTGCATGTTCATTGATGAAAAATGACAGAATGTTTGTCGGACGTATTTATTTGGGAAGCCAAAGTGATAATCTGGAGCAAGAGGAGGGATGAATGTTTACTTTCTAATTTGTATATAATTATACACTATATAATTATCCTTTCTTATCACATTTTCAGATGCTTACTAAACTGCCTGCTTGGTAGAAATCACAAAACAAGAAATATTTGTTTGTGGTTGTCACTGTTGCCTAAAAACCCAAAAGATTTAATGGTTTCAATACTTAAAAGCACTTTTTTAGGCAATGCAGTTTAATAACAGCTAAATTGCATTTTATTTATTCGGTATTCAGCCTAGAAAATGCTTTTGTTCAGAGTGTTAAGAATAGCAAAAGAATGTGTTTTAAAATGATTTGTGACTGATACCCACACATATGTACATGTAAATACAAGCCTAGTTTAGAAAAATTATTGCCCTACAAATAGGCTTGTATATTACTAAATGGGGAAAAACCAAATAACCATTTTCAATTGAGTCACCCTTGTGAAAGTGTAAGGGATATATTTTATCAGCTGCACAATACTGAAACACAATGTTTTCTTCTTATTTATATATCATTTGGGGTCATTATGCCAGGCATTTTTGCCACCATATAATATGACTTTGCTAAATATTTAGGTTTTAGAGGAGATAATTCATTGCAAAGGAAGTGTAAAAATGCTGCATTACAATTTTGTAGAATCAAACAGCTCCTTCTGCTACTGAACATTACAGTAGGTATTTAGAAAACTTCTTTTGTCAAAGAAATTGAAAGGACTGTGGTCAGTCAAACTGCTTCTTTTTGTTTTGTTTAGGTTTGGTTTTTTGTTTGTTTTTTCTTTTTTAAATTAATTAATTTATTTATTACTTCAGGTTACATCTCCATCATAGTGTCCTCTTTCCATCCCTCCCAGTTTTGCCCTCCCACCCTCTACCCCCTATCCCTTCTATCCCACTCTTATGGAGTGGAGTGTCTCTACATAACAGTCCCCCACCCCAGTTCAGCAGTCATATGAGGGCCAAGAGCCTCCTCATACACTGGGGGCCTACAAGGCAGCACCACTAGGGCAAAGTGACTCACTGACAGGAAAAAAAAAAACTCTATGTTCATGTTCCCTTTGGTTCATTTGTTGTAGTATAGTTATCCTGTTCTATATGGCTAAAATCCAACTATAAGTGAATAGATGCCATGTGCATCCTTCTGGGTCTGGGTTAGCTCACTCAGGATGAGCTTCTCTAGTTCCATCCATTTGGCTGCAAATTGCATGATTTCATTGTTTCTGATAGATGATCCAATGTGTAGATGTACCACAGTTTTTTAATCCATTCTTCGGTTGAGGGACATTTGGTTGTTTCCAGTTTCTAGCTATTACAACTAAGGCTGCTATGAACATAGATGAGGAAACTTCCTTGTGATTTGCTGAGGAATCATTTGTATGTATACCCAGAAGTGGTATGGCTGGGTCCTGAGGCAGAGCAATTCCAAGTTTTCTAATGTATTGCCAGAGTGACCTCCATAGTGGTTGCACAAGCCTGCATTCCCACCAGCAATGGAGGAGTGCTCCCCTTTCTCCACACCCTCGCCAGCATGTGCTGTCATATGGGCTTTTGATCTTAGCCATTCTGACAGGTGTGAGATGGAATCTCAGAGTCATCTTGAGCTGCATTTCTCTGATGATGAAGGATGCTGAGCATTTCTTCAAGTGTCTCTCAGCCATTAGGAATTTGTGAATTCTCTGTTTAGCTCTGTTCCCCATTTTTTGATTGGATTATTTGGTTTCTTGGCATTTAATTTCTTGAGGTCTTTGTAAATTTTGGATATTAACCCTCTGTCAGATGTGGAGTTGGTGAAGGTTTTTGCCTGATCTGTAGGCTGCCGTTTTGTTCGAATGACAGTGTCTTTTGCCTTACAGAAGCTTTTAAGTTTCATGAAGTCCCATTTATTGATTGTTGGGCTTAGATCGTGAGCTGTTGGTGTTCTGTTCAGGAAGTTGTCACCTGTGCCGATGAGTTCGAGGATTTTCCCACTTTCTCTTCTAGTAGAAGATCCTAGTAGAAGAGATCAACTTCAGAAACAAAACCAAAGGAGCTTTTCCCTTGCAAAGCTCCTTATCTGGCTGTCTTTTCTTGGAGTATTTGAAGACCTTGTGGACATTTATAGTAGCATTTTATTACTAGAATTAGTCACTTAGAGATTTTGCACTCTGAAATCATTAGTTTACTTTTCTTTCTTGTTACCCTTTGCATAAAGTGAATTATTCAATAGACAGGTGTTGGGAGGAAAGTGTGGGCATGGTGTAGCTCCTCTGTTCTATGTTTTACCTCTTAGAAACTAGGTTCTCACCAGGAAGGAGGAATTCACTATAGCAGTCTCCCTGTGTTTCAGGAGAGCTAGTTCAGTTCTTAAAAGTAAGTAAGGGCTGTCTTAGTTAGGGATTTATTGCTGTGATGAGACACCATGACCACTGAAACTCTCTGACAGTTCAGAGGTTTAGTTCATTGTCATCAGAGGTCTAGTTCAACGTCAGTTCATGAGTTTATTGCGGGTGGTTTTGTGAAGTGTGATTTGTTACATTAACTGATATGCAGAACTCCCAATTCTATCAGCTTCCGAAACTCACGTGCAAAGCTGCAACAGAAATATGAAGCTTAAAGGGGAAAAGGAAATGATGATGCCTTGGTGGATGAAAAGGAAACAGCTCCAAATGAGACTTGGTGACTAGAACTGCCTCAGCTGCATGAGAATATGTGTTATAAATGTCCACCACAATGCCCTTCTTTCAAAGATGAGATTGTATATCCTAATGGCATTTTGGACTTTTTGGTAAGTGAAAATGCCAAGGATTTGGGATTGAAATTTGATGTCTTAAAAAAAGATTTATTTTATCCATATCTGTGTAGGCCTGCATGTTTGTGTGTGCACTGGATGAGTATCTAGTCTCCACAGAAGTCAGGTCCCCTCAAATTGGAGTTACAGTGGTCCTGAGCTATCATGAGCATCCTGGACCCTAGCCTGGGTTCTCTAAGGGCATCAAGTGTTCTTAACTACTGAGCCGTCTGTCCATCTCCTGAAGCCTAACTTCTGACATTGTAAAGGTATTATTATAATTATCCAAATGAAAATGTGTGTTGAGATGGAACAGCAATTTCAACTGTAAACAGTTCCTAACAGTGCCTCTCACTGAGGCTGAGTGGAGTCAGAGATTGGAAAATGTATTTTTGCTAGAGAATTCTGATTGTTTGCTTTCCCTCTGTAATTCATAACAACAAGGAAGGTTGAGTTGGGATTTTAGCTCTTTTGTGTGTTAACATGTTAGTGAACTTACTTCCTTTTTAAAAGTAATTATGAAATCCAACAACAAATTAAAAATTCAAAAAACAAATGTATGTTTTAACAGACTACTCTAATTCGATCATCCAGGTTCAAGGAACAAAGGGTTGCCCTTCCTTCTTGCACTTCATGCGTCTCAACGCTAACTACCAACTCAGATAGTAAACAGAACATTGCTTAAGATACTTAAGCATGTTACTAAACACAATGGCCAACTTTTAACTTCCTATGGAATTTTCATAATTGAAAGTATACATTGTCATTTTTTATATAGTGAATCAGTTCCAAAATATGATGTTTGTGGAGGTCATACATGTGTAACTGTGGTTTATTTTCATAGACAGCTAATTGCCTGTAGAACCTGATTTACTGATGACTTCGCTGGGCTGAGATGGTTCAGCCTCAGTGCCAGAGATACAAAAATAAAAACAGACATACTTTCTCCATTTGTGACTAGAACTGAATTCCATGCTCACATTTATGGCCAATAGTCGCCTTGATGAATCTCTTATTTTTATTGATTTTTGGATAGTGGACAGTCTCCTAACTGCTTGGCTTCAAACTTGGAAAACTGTACTCTAGCGAATTAAAGATTCTCTTGTTTGGGGCCATAAACTATGGAAACAAATCACAGATGCTAAATGAACTGTTTGTGTCGCTCTTTTAAATAACCATAAGGGACCAGTTTTCATTAAACTAATGAGGTAAGGCCAAATGTAGCACTTCACTGAGTCCAGTTTATAGACATTGCTGTCTAGATTTGTAACCATACGAAACATGGTCACATATCCACTGTCATAGACTATGAACATCCAAAGAATATTTTGTGTCTTCTGTTATTGTTGTCATTAAGATGACCATATAATTAATTTCAAAACTAGAAAATGTTTAACAGTAAAACATGAAAAATTAAATTTAAAAATATTTTGTTAGGTAAGTGGTATTATATATGTAGACTTGAGAAATAAGTTCAAAGTCCTCTTTTTCTTTTTTTTTTCTTCAGATTTTCTGAGACAGAGTTTCTCTGCATAACAGCTCTGGCTGTCCTGGAACTCATTCTGTAGACCATGCTAGCCTTGAACTCACAGAGATCTGCCTGCCTCTACCTCCCAAGTGCTGGGATTGAAGGCTTGTGCCACCACACCCAGCTCAAAGTCTTTTTAAAGTGAATAAATGTATAGAATACTGAAGTCAGGAAAAAACAAACAGGCAAATAAATCAAAGCAAATTAAAATGAAAACATATTATCTGAATGTTGAAACACAATGCAAGGAGACTTGAGAGATAGCTCATTAATTGAAAACATTGGCTGCTCTTGCAGAGGACCCAGATTCAGTTCCCAGCATCCAAACCAGGCAGCTCACAACCACTTTTTAACTCCAATTCCATACAACTTGATTCCCTCTTCTGACCTTTGTGATATCTGCAAGCACTCAGATACACATACATATGAATAAAATTAAAAATAAAGCACAACATATAATGATTTGTTGATATATATTTAAATAGTCTAATGAGCATTTGGACTAGATATTTTTAAAATTCTGACCATTTTACAATTGCTTTTTTATATAGGCAAATAATGTTTTGTTTAAAGACTCCAAAATTTCTCTGTCACTTTATTTTCATGGTTAAGTTTTAAAGGTTGGCAAATTAAAGCTATTCTTCTTTAGACATGCCTTTTTCCGTGTTTTGAATTGTTTACAGTCCCATGGATTTATGTAATAAATTTTGATCATTTTTTAATTCCCATCTTGCTCCTCTAATCTCCTCCCTCTTCCATGGTACCCTTCTTTTCAACAAATGCCTTTTTGTTTTCAAATCTTATGTTTGTGTGTGGTATGCTGTGTCAGAAGTTATCCAGTGGAGCCATACCAATGCTACTCTACTGAAGAAAGTGAGATCCCTTCAGCAACAAACATTAAGTGCCTATGGTCCCTCCAGTAGGGATGGGCCTTTTCCCCCATCCCCCATGACAAAATATTGAAGGGCAGATAACAAAATCTGCAGTGAGTTCATGAGTGTAATGCCATATCATGTCCAGAAGGGGGAGATGTACAACACACAGGAATTTTATAGTTTTGATGCATAGGCTACAACTGCTTCAGACATATGAAGCTGAGCTGCTTTTTAATCCAGAGAGTGAAGCTGCCTGTCAGGTGTGCGGTCCTTCTCACTTACATGAGACCTTCCTTCCATTGGTGTGGCTAGTGATAGTCCTTTGCCACAAATGACATTTTTCTTCCTATGATTTTATGTTTCCAATATAACTTTGATGCTATAATAGAATGCCATTTGCTGTTGTTGCGAGTCAGAGGCAGGCAGATCTCTATGAGTTCAAGGCCAGCCTCGTCCACAAAGTGAGTCCAGGACAGCCAGGACTATTACACAGAGAAATGCTGTCTCAAAAAAAAAACAAAAACAAACAAAGAAACAAAATACCATTTGTCAGGTAAGTCATAAAAATGAACAAAACTGAATTTCTTATAGTTCTAAAAAAATCCAAGGTCAAGAGACTGTTGAGTGGGTGATCATCTCTGATGTTCTCCCAAGGCGATGGATTCTGTTCTTCATGGGTAAGACAGAAGAACAGAAAAGACAAAACAGAGTTGATGCTCCAAACCTCTTTATCAGGACATTGCATCAGCCCTTGAGGATAGAGCCCTCCTGATCTAAACACTTCTTGAAATCCTCATCCTCCAGTTCCATTTCACTGGTGACTAAATTTCAAAATTAGTTTGGCATAGTTCAAACCTGTCATAGTTGCTTTTAAAACTAATACGTATCATATAGCCATCTTTCTGCCCTGTTTTTGTTTGACAATGGTATACATTTTCATCTCAAAAGCTATTTGGCAGTAAGTGAACAGTCAAGATAATTCATAGATTTTGCATGTTCACTGCTTTAAAGAAATCTTACATTGTTGAGCTTGAGCTTTCAAACAATGTACTCAGAATTTTAACTAGAGAAAAATGACTTAACCTCCATTTTGCTCTGGGTCTGTATAATATAGGTTGGGCAGCTTGGTCACTGAATGTGACTATGCCCAGAATGGCACCCTTTCCTCTGATTCCTAGGTAATCACACCTATCACAGTGATGGGATGGTGTCTTCCACATGAATAATTTGAAAGTTGAAGGTTCTACCTTGACTGTTTTCTAAACATGAAGTAGCTTTCATTCCATGAATACCAGTCAAGGCCAACCTGGCCAATACACAGTCCTGGTGGAAGCTCTGCTGAAGAGAGATCTTGAAGAATCACACTTTAATCACTTGAGTTTTCTAATGTCTAATTAATTAACTTTTGGCCTGATAGGGCTCTGGATTAAGATGAAGAAAAAGATGGGTTCTATATCAAGATGATAATGATCATCCCAGGGTTCTAGATCAAGATGAATAAGAAGATGATGATGACGATAACTGATTGTGGAGAATGCTTGCCAGGTCTCATCACAATGACCCACATGGCCCAAACGTGGAGCTATAACAGGTCTTTCTGCTTTATAAAGATTACCTTTTTTATTGCATCTAGTCTTTCATGGGCAGAAAATCTGATTATAAGTAGGGGATAATTTGGAGAAAGTTATAGTTGTAGTTATTGTAATAAGTCATAAGAATTTTATGGTAGTAGAATGGACCATCACAAGTGGGGAGCAGGAAGGGGAACCACTTTTGTTTCTATAAGTCATAGGAAGTGAGAAATAAGACACATTAGGAATCTTTATACTTTTTATATGGTTTTGTCATGTTTGGGTTTTTTTTTAATGATTTTTGTTTGTTTTGTGAGACAGGGTCTCAGTATGTGTCAACAGTCAATATTTCCTATAGTTTGAGGCATAGATCCCAACTGGAAAGTAGAAATATATTTAATCTCAGTGTATACATTCTTATATTATCATAAGTTACATAAAGATAGTTGTTTCTTCCTTCCTAAAAAAAATTACATCATTTTACAGTGAGCCCTCTCATCAAACTGCAACCCCTAGCAAGCATTCTTTCAATTTCTCTAACACATATTGCTAGCCTTAATATCAAAAATACTATATAATTTCTATTTTGTTCAGCATATCTTGAAGTCCATCTATATTTGTACACATTAGTATATTTCTTATATTGAGTCACTGCCCTATACTGTTAAGTAGACCAGTTTATTAGTTCAAATTCTACTGATGACATTTGAGATGTTTTTGGCTTTCATTCATATAAATATACATTTCACAAACATTCTGATCCTTGGAATTTGAGATCCCTGTGAGAACTGGGAAAAATTTACATTTTAAGTGATGTTCATGTTCTTAGACTTTCTTACACCAACCTACCCAATTAGGTTCCATCCTCCATCTTATTCCTCATTGGTTGGTTTGTATGACATTGTCTTTGTCACTGTTCTATTGCTGTGAGGGGACACCATGACCAGGGAAACTCTTACAAAAGAAAGAATTTAATTGGGACCTTGCTTACAGTTTCATTAGCTCATTATCATAATGCCAAGAAGCAGACAAGCATAGCAGGAGCAGGAACTGAGCGCTTTACATCCTTAGGCAGCAGGCAGAGAAAGACACACACAGGGCTAGCATGGGCTTTTGAAATATCAAAGTCCACATCCAGAAACACACTTCTTCCAAAAGGCCATACCTCCTAATCCTTATAATCCTTTTCAAACACTTTATATGAGCCGGTGAGGGCTGTTCTCATCTAAACCTCGACATTCTGCTCTCTGGCACTCATAAGCTTGTAGCCATATTGTAATGCAAACAAGCTCAAGACTGCTCATAAATCCAAAGTTGAAAGTCTCTTCTGAGTCCCAAGATAGTCTCTTAACTGTAACATTCTTCTCCATAAAAGCAAAAGTCAAACAGCAGATCACATACTTCCAACTACCTACAAAGACACAGAACATACATTATTATTATAAAAGAAAAAAGTATAGTAAGGAAATACTGGAACAAAGCAAGACCAAGGCCCAGCAGAACAAACTCCAAATCTGCATCTTCATGTCTGATGTCAAAGTGATGTCCATGTCTTCAACTTCTTTTATCTTTGTTGAGTGCACCAAACTTCTCTCTCTTGGTCTCCACACCTAGTATGTAACTCTCCTTGGCAGGTATCCCATAGCTCTGGCATCATCATCATCTTAGGGTCTCCAACACAATCCAGGCAGGGGTTATCTTCATAGCTTCACAAAATGGCCTTTCTGGGCCTCCACACAAGCAGTGACTCCCCTGTCACATGCCTGGCCTCAGTGGCTTTCCTTAACCACTAAGAAAGATTCCATGTGACAACTATATGAGGCTTCAGTGCCTTTGTCTTGCCAGTACCCTCTATGTTTGTTTGTTTGGTTTGGTTTCATTGTTTTGTTTCTTTGGTTTTTCGAGACAGGGTTTCTCTATGTAACAGCCCAGGCTATCCTAGACTTGCTTTGTATAACAGGCTGGCCTGGAACTCAGAGATCTATCTCCCTCTGCTTCCCAAGTGCTGGGATAAAAGGCGTGCACCACCACACCCAGCACCTCCACGTTCTTTTGTTATCAGCCTTCCACTCTCAGTTACAAAAATAATCTGATGTTGGTATCAGGGACCTATATTGCATATTTATCTTCCTCTTTGCAAAGTAATTTAAAAGCTCTTTACAGCCGGGCGGTGGTGGCGCACACCTTTAATCCCAGCACTTGGGAGGCAGAGGCAGGCGGATCTCTGTGAGTTCGAGGCCAGCCTGGTCTACAAAGCGAGTCCAGGACAGCCAGAGATACACAGAGAAACCCTGTCTCGAAAAAAAAGAAAAAAAAAAAAAAAAAAAAAAAACAAAAACAAAAGCTCTTTACAGCCTTTGATGCTGATACAGACTAAGGCCAGATGGGGGAGCTCTCCAAAGAATCCTCCAATTGGAATTTGACTAAGCCAAGCCAAGGCAGTTTCCATGAGAAAGTAAAGCCAAAATGTAATTGAAAGTAAAATCGAGGCTTGAGAATTACTCAGTCAGTAACTGAGGAAGACAAGGAGAAGAAATAAATGCCAAACTAGTATTAAAAACAGCAATCAAATGAAGGCTTCTCTCAACTTTATGTTGATTTTTCTTTCTTTCTTTCTTTTTTTTTTTACAATCCATACATTATAGAAAGGAGCAAAGCAAATTGCAAAATTGAGAGAAAATTGATTGTTTGAAAAAATGGATATATTATTTGTTCCAGGTTTGAATTCAGCAGCTGATGTCTAGGTTAGCATCATAAGGACACAGCTCTCATTTGTCTACATTACCCGGGAACACTTGGCTCATAGTAAGTTCTCAAAAATATGCGTGAATTAGAGAGAGTTACCTCTTAAGCAGTGGTACTTGCAGTTAAGTATATAGGAGTATAGAGTTAGAGTTTTATTCACAAATATATATCATCATATTTGCTTATTACTTTTAAAAGCAATAAAATCAGGTAGTTGCTTTTCAATTATATCAAACAAAATATTAGACAAATTTTCCAATTTTTAAAAATCTGTGAGATAACTGTTACCCCTTTTTGTAGATGTGCAATCAGGATCAGAGAGATTAATAAATTTATCCAAGTCCCACTCAGCTTGTTAGTGAAGAAACTGGGACTTTTTTAATTGCTCTTTTTAAAAATTGAGATGTATTTATTATTTATCTGTATACTTATGTATTTATTTATGTGTATGTGCGTGCACGCACACACACACATATGTTCATATATGTATAGATGTGGAGGGTGATCATGTATGTATGTAGTCCAAACATAAATGTCAAGTCTCTTCCTTGATTGAATTCCACTTTATTTTTTTAGATAAGGTGTCTTGTGACTCAGGAAGTCACTGATAAGCTAGATAGGCTGGCAGCAAGCCCCAGGAATCCTCCTGTTCCATCTTCCTACTATTGAGATTAAAGGCATACACCTATTTTTTTAATGTAGATTGTAGAGATCCAAGATCCAAAGTCAAGTCCCCATGCATGCATGTATGGGAAGCATTTTACTGACTGAACCATCTATCCTGCTTATCTTGGGAAATATCTAATTGTAATCAGATAGGTACTTATCAAAGTATATGCCCTGGCTTTAAGTTTGACCTTACAGATTGCATTTTCTTCATTTATCTTTGGCTTCTGTTAATTCATTGCTGGATTATGGGCACAGTATTTAACAAACTATATGTTGCTGCCACCAGTTTTATTATCATCAACATTACTACATCATCGGGTTAGGCTTTGGCGATCCACACTGAATTTATTCAATCAAGAGGCATGATGCCAACAGTAGAGCAGTTTCTGGAAACCCAGAGTATCTTCCGTATTCCTGGTATTTCCCAAAGTTTCTCCTATCTTTGCCTTAGGGCCCAGGAAAACTAAAATAACCAGAAATTATTCATCATGATCACTTTTTTTTTTTGAAGTTACAGGAAGCTTTCATTATCACCAAGTAAACAGTTTATGGTGGTTAGAATGAGGATAACCCCATAGGCTTAAATACTTGCACATTTAGTCCCCAGATGGTGAAATGCTTGAGAAGGATTAGGAGGTGTGGCCTTGTTAGAATAGAAGTGGACTCGATGGAGGAAGTGTATCACTGGAGGTGGACTTGGAGGTTTCAAAGTCCACACCAGGCCCAGTTTCTCTGCCTGCTGCCTGTGGGTCAGGGTATAAAGCTGTCAGCTACTGGTCCAGTGCCATGCCTGTCTACTTCCCACCTTGATAACAATGGACTAACCCTCTGAATCCATAAGTAAGCTCCCCATTAGATATATTATTTTATAAGAGTTGCCTTGGTTATAGTGTCTCTTCCCAGCAATAGAATAGTAACTAAAACACAGTGTATCATTTATTTTATATTTATCACTGCTCATGAGTTCTGTAAAAAACACTACAAGTAGGGAGATGTAAGGCTTGAACTTCAGTTTGACCTCCCCAGGTTAAGATATCTAATCTTAGAGAAGGATCAAATACTCAACTGTCTTTTCCACCTTGGTAAATTTAACAAAGTAAAGATGAAGCCAGTTCATTTTCCCTCCTGTCAGATTGTAGAAAAAATAACTATTGCTTCCTTTTACCTAGGTGTAGTGGGTTAAAGGAGACACAAATTAATCAGATATTTCGTGCACCTCCCCTATGGTTGACATTATCCTTATTCCAGGCTACTTAACAATCCACAGAGGCCAGAAGAGTGTCTGATGCCCCACAGCTGGACTACACGCAATCATTAGTCACCCAGTGTGCATGCTGGGAACTGTATTTTGGTCCACTGAAAAAGCTTCAAGTTCACTTAATGGCTGTGCTTTCACTCCAGCTGTGCTAATGTTTAGACTGTGCCTTTAACCTTCTGCCTATTTTCAGACCAGAGGTACCAGAGATTAGCAGAGACCAGCCAGAGGTTGATGTGGTGTAGAACCAGAAGGTGACCACCCAGCCTCCACTGACTTGACTTTGCTAATTTTCTGTAACACTGGAGTGAGGAATGAGAATCTGAAGAATATAAAGCTCACTGTAAATCCCTGTGGAAAGGTGACATATTAGTGCTGTTCTTACTAAGTAACGAGTACTATCTCCATAAATCTAGTGAGAATGTGTTTAAGCTATGATTTTCCCTGAAATTCATAATTGATGCTAAAAATAAACTTAAAAGATCTCCAGGCAATACCTCTGTTGCCAAGGAAACTACAACAGAATGCTAACCAGAATCATCCAAATATGCCAATTTTAATAGCCAATTGTTCACATTGTTGGAATTTTTTATATTTTATTTCAAGAGAAATGATAATTATTAACTTACGTAAGTGTCTTAGAATCCTGATTAAATTTTTAGCCTGGACATACCTGTATGGTGACCTAACCATTTCATTTCTAATGATCTTCAAAGCATGAAAGCATGGTATATGGGAAGGTTTGCCTATCTTTAATCTCTTAAATATGTGATTAGCTAAAGTGAGATGGTTAAAACAAATTCGTAACCATAAGAGGAATGAGTGGAGCCCACTGAGGTACACAAGGATTAGCCAAAAGCTATTTATCATTCACACATGGCACAAATGAACGCTGTGATCAGAGGATGTGGAAAGCAGGGGACAGTGGGTAAACTAGACGATGTAAATGTTTCAGTGCTGACTTTTGAACAATAGCCTCAGAAGAACAGCCATGGAAATAAAATCCTAGTGCTCCCACTGCACATATATCTCTTGCAAATTACTTGGGTTTTTTTTTTAAGCTTTTTTCTATCTACTTCATAAAGACTCCATAAAATATATCAGAACATTTTCTTTACATGTTGGAAAATCCTGAATTGAAAATTGATGTAATTAATGTCAAGTAATATGTTCTTACCATTAAACTGATATTAGTATCGGACCCATCTACTTCTGCTTCAGTTAAACCTATACCCAGATTCTCTAATGAAGATAACCTGATGCTTCCTGTCCAAATATTAATGAGCTACCCTTTTTATTGACATGACCCACATACAAACCATTCTTTACTATTAAAGAGATCCTAGAATCTTTGCTTCTCCTACAGAGTAAAAGAAAATTTCCAACTTGTCAGAAATATTCCAAAAACCATCTTTTGCTGGCCTTGTTTGGTCAAGCATCCTTTCTCTTGAGCCAGGAAATTAAGTGAATGGAACAGAGTTGGGTGAGATACCTTTTAGAGAAATTCCGGGGACTAGAGAGATGGCTTACTGGTTAAGAGTACTGGCTGTTCTTCCAAAGGACCCAGGTTCAAATCCCAACACCCACATGACAGTTCATAGCTGTCTAATTTGGAAGGTGTGGTAGCCCACACCTTTAATCCCAGCACTCGGGAGTCAGAAGCAGGCAGATCTCTCTGAGTTCAAGGCTAGCCTCATCTACAAAGGGAGTTCAGGACAGCCAAGGATACATTGAGAAACCCTGTCTCAAAAAAAACAGAGAGAGAGAGAGAAATTCCAGGCTTGTAAACTAAACAAGAAATTGAAAGGTAAAACCAATTCCATTGTAATACACAAAATATCTAAAAAAGTATTTAGCATAGTATATGTGCTAAGTATATATTCATAATAAAATATGATCTGATTTAAACTTTTAGATATGCATAGCTGTTGGCTTTCAGGCATGTTATTTTAGGACCACACATAAGAGATGAGAGCACGTTGAACATAAGGCAACTTCTAGTTAGATCTAATCAAAATGTTTGAGTTTGATATAACTCAAAGCTTAGATAGAATCTATTCTGTGTTTCAGGGAAAGCCAGTGACTTTCTCCTTGGGGGCCTGGAACCTAAATTGATGATAATCTTATAATAAAATATATTCTGTATATAAACATAAATTTTAATATCCATATTTAGTAATAATTGTATAAACGCCTATAAATACCTAATCAAAAAAAAGGATACCAATCCTCAAGGACAGGTGATTTGCGAGCAACTGGTCAGCAGTCTGTCTGCAGGAACACCTCAGTAAGCAGTTGCTCTGTGGCTCTGGCATTGCAGCCTCTGCTCATTAAGCCGATAATGTCAAAGCTAAATAAATGGAGCTGGGACAGCACCCTTGCAAGCATTAGAGATTAGCTGAACCCCCTCAGGGCAGATGATGTGCAACACCTAGTCCTTCGTGTTGCAGCCTCAGAGTGCTGGTGCCTCATGCCTCCTCACTTATTTGCTCCACGTCTGCTGCAGGCCCATGGACAGACATAGCCTCAGGCCGCTCTGCTCAGTGTCTGCTTCTCATGAACTTCCTCTGAGCAGTTCTCATGCCACGCCTCTTGTGCCAGCCCCGGAACTTATTTGGGGCCTTTTCTCTGTCTCAGGCCTGCTGTCTCCTGGGCTGGTCACCTTTTATGTGCCTCAGTTCCTGACCTCCTCAGGGCTGGTCTGGCCTAAGGGCCGTTTAGTGCATCTCTGCTTGAAGTCTGGCCTTTTCCTCAGCTCCAGCAGCTGGTGCACATCCGCTTCACACTTCCATCACTCATGGGCTCTCTCTTGGGTTCTGCCCCAGCGCCCTTAAGTAAGGCTGCTCATGAGGTAACTCACAGTTCCCTGCCAGATCTTGTGGGTCTCTGACAATGCCTTTCCACAGGGTGCTGTTATCTAGGTCATGGTCCCTGGCCCCACCCTTCAGCAGGGCGATGTTTCTATGTCTCTTGTGGGTCCTGGCTTTTGGGACTCCAAAATTAGACTTCACCTGGCCTAAATCCAATCTAGCCTAAGCCCACCTTCAGCCAAAATGAGGCAGTATCCAGCAGCTGAAAGCAATGCCAAGCCAACAGCCCTTTTTCAGTTTCCGGGACTTTCCTTCTTATACAGAATGCTTTCTCATTGGTTTCTCAGGACCATGCGGACTACCAGGTGCCAGGCTGATTCAATAGAAGTCCAAACTCCACCACATCTGTGTATAAGTAGCTGATGGGAAGCTTGGTCTGCATGTGGGTCCCATAGCATTTGGAGTGGGGGCTGTCTCAAACATGGACTCTGTCGTCTGCTTTTGGATCACTTTCCTCTAGATGGGCTGCCTTGTCTGGACTCAGTGGTAGAGGATGCACTTAGTCCTGATGCAGCTTGCTGTGCTGGGGGCAGGATGGTTTGGGGGAGTCTCCCCTTCTCTGAGGAGAAGAGGAAGGAGGAATGGGGTAAGAGGGTGGGAGGGTGAGACTGGGAGGAGACAAGTGAGGGGGCTGTGATGAGGATGGAAATTGAATAAATGATGAAAACAAATTCTGTCTGAATATTCATAACACTAACAGATTATTGTTTTGGTCCATTATGCTGGTAATTGATATTGAAACCCAACACAATCATTTACTCCTAAGTCCTAGTCAAAATAGAATAGTTCTCACCCAAACTCTCCCTTCCAAAAAATTTGAGTAATAATTATTGTGTTAATTTTAATTCTAACTACAATATATCTTTCATCAGTAATTTATAGAAAGGGAAATGGAGAAAATCTGTGGGGACCCGGGAAATTGAGGCTTATGAGAAATGCCTGGTTGCTAGGAAAATGAAAGTAACTTGTGGGAGATAACTAAGATGGCACTGGGCAGAGTTGAAGCCCGATCATGGGTATAGCTGATTGGGTGAGTGAGACTTCCGTACTCATGATCAGTGCATGATCACCATGCTACCAGGCTTGTGCTATGTGATGTGATAGAATGACCTTTAATATGATTGGCCCATGTAGTTTCATATGGAAACACACATTTGGTTCTGTATATAAGCCAGAGAATGAAATATTGAAAAAGGGAAATGCTTAGACATCACCCTTGTAGTGTCTGTCTGTCTGTAGTGAAGGCTGGGGGTTCGGGCAGGCAGCGAACTCACTTTTCCCTGAGAACCCCCTTATGTGGTGATTGCCATGTTGGGGGTCGATATAATCTCCATCTTCAACAAAAAAATAACTTAGTAAGTTAAAAAAAAAGAATAACTAGTAGAAATTAAGCACAGTGGCACTGAGAGCTCTTCTTTGAATAGGTTTGTTGTTTGTGATAGAGACATCAGTCACATCACAAGATCTATGACTGTATAAAGAACTGTGACCATGTGCTTTAGTTTGCTTTTATTGTGTCTTTTTCTTTGAGTTCAGCTTTGGGGTAAGGGTAAACTGAATTTACTAAATGGAGATAAGGCAAAATTCAGTTACTAATTTTCTTTAAGAACTTCATTTATAGACATTTCTGTATTCATTTCAAAGTCCTCCACTCTAAATATCTAAGCCTTCGGTATTTTTATTTTTTTTTCCCGTGAGGTTTTACAAAGCTAAAAGATAAAGTTTGCATTTCAAGTGGTGTTTTAAGTCTTAACAGTGATGTACAATATCCCAAATAAGAACTTGTATGGTTTCTTTTCTCTTCATTATTCAGGCATGATGGACCTTCACAGTTATAGGTAATCAACAGAATTGACAATCAACATGTGAAAGTTATCCTCAGCCTCCCTGCTTTAGGTAGAAGGGTACCTGAAATTAGAAGAGCTGGGCACTAGCAACTCCCCACTGTTTGAAATGTGTTCTTATTATTTTACTTTATTTTGGATATCAATATTTATAGATTTGTGAAAATCCTATATATTTCTACTAGAGAATAAAAGATCATAGATTTCTTAAAAACTAGTGAATTAAGCGAAATAGTCAGGATAAATATTTCATGATTTCTCTCTCTTATAGAACCTATGTCCTATATATGATAATGGGGAAGGATGAAGAAAGAGAAGGGTATGGAGACATAAATTTGGTCAAAATACAAAATATACTGAAAAGACTCTGTCTTTATGAAAGCTAGAATTATATATAATGTCAAATTATTTTAATTTATTTTACAATTTTTCAGAATTTCACACAAGAATACTGTGTTAACATCATTTTCATCCCATCCTCTCCCTTCAACTACTCCCCTGACTCACTCTCAAATTCATGATTTCTGTGATTATTGTTATTACATAGGTGTATATGCATGTGCCTGTATAAATATAACTTTCTGAGTCTATTTAGTGTCTCTTTGTGTATTTGTGTGTGTTTGGGGATGATCACTTAGGATTTCATAACATATCAGGGGATCATCCCTGGAGGATATTTATTCTCCCTCTCTAGGGAAAATTAATTACCTGTAAATCTTCATCTACATTTTGGCCAATTGAAGATTTAGGTGATGGTCTTTGCTATAAAAAGAACCTCTTTTTATGAAGGATGAAAGCTACACTTATCTGTGGCTACACGGATAAGTATTCAGTAAGGAATTATACTGATTTTGGAAAGTGGCAGGAGTAGGTTTTCCTCCAGCATCCATGACCTCACCAGCTGTAGAGAGATGGTGAGGATAACAAACAGTCCAGGCATGAATTCCCTCTTATTGAGCAGGCCTTAATTCCAATTAGAATGCTTCTACTTACTCCTGAGATGAATGTGCCCCTGTAATACCGTTGTGAGTATCTTTTCATGCTGGTCTTTATGGATCATAGGCTTCACAGCTTGTAGGATTGTAGATAGCTGTTCTCCATTGGCAGCTTGCTTAGCACCTTTGGGTACTATGGAGGACTGTCTTCAGAGAGGAGGCTTCCAGTTCACTTCCATTTCAAGTCCTCAAAGTCCTGTGTCCAAAGAGTGTGCTGTCTTCAGCAATTTGATCTTACCTTTAAGTTCTTGGAGGCAACCGAGAGCAATGATAATATCCTATATTGTTTTAGGAATCTCTTGGACTCCCTTGAGGTTCCCCACGTCAGCTAACTAGTGTTTCTGTTAGCCTGTGACCTTATGGGGGGCAACGTGCATTAATAATCACAAGTAGCTAATTTTTTTAAACTGTATAAACACACACACACACACACACATATATATATTATATGAGTGTATAAACACTTAAATAAACATTAAGTAAAATAATAGGATTCCTTATGGGTTTTTCAAACATCCATATTATACTTTATCCATTCTCCCTCCCTCCCTCTCTGTAATTTTTTCCCTCCTGCTCTCCAGATAGAGGCCCCCCCGATTTTCTTCTACTTTTCATTCTATAGTGCTTGTACCCTACCATCCCCTGCTCTAGACTTAACTGCATGGGAGAAGGTGGGATGGTAATGATGTAATATATCACTCATGTATAAAATTCTCAAATAATACATTAAAATGGAATTTGACCCAGGAAAAGTTTGAAAGGCAAGATAAGGGATACACCATTATCTTGCACCATGAAATATTTTCATAGTCTTTTATATATCACCAATCATTTAAGATGGTGTTTTGATATAAAAAAAATCTTAAGTTAAGAAAACATCTTTGAATGCCATATTCTGCAGATCTCTTGAGGTTTTTGAAGATGCCCTATCTATCTCTTATATTTAGATAAGCAAATATTGCTTGTCTCTTAGCAACTTGATTTCTGAGTAGCTTAGAAAATAACTGTGATAGACTGTCATAGTAACTAACAAAATGACACGTTTTCATGACTATTAGTTTCCGTTTCTTAATTATCCTAAACAGTTTATGTCGGTTGGTAGCGAGAGGTCAAAACTTGACATTTCATTTTTAAGTATTACTACGAACAATACCTTTAAGAAGCGTTACCTTTAATTTTGTATCAATATACAAAGATCAATACCAATGTGGCCAGATATAATCTTAATTTTGTATCAATATACAAAGATCAATACCGATGTAGCCCAATACAATCTTAATTTTACATTAATATACAAGGGTCAATACCATTGTGGCCAAATATAATCTTAATTTTGTATCAATATATAAAGATCAATACCGATGTAGCCCTATACAATCTTAATTTTGCATTAATATACAATGATCAATACCAATTTAGCCAAATATAATATTAATTTTGTATCAGTATACAGTCTTCTTAACTTAAGATTTTTTGATATCGAGACATGTCAGCTCCTGACAGCACCCCCTATTCTACTCCAAGTAGAAGATGAGCATCGAAGAATCTCCAGTGGGAGATGATTGAATTGGTGGTAAGCCGTTCTCTTGGCAAGAAAAACCCCTTGCTTCAACTGTAGACAGACTTCTGTCCAAAAAGGACAAAACTTGGAAGCAGATAAGTCGACAGCCTAGCTCTGCCCAAGACAGGGTAGGTAAGTCCTTCATAATTCCTGCTCTACAATCAATGTCTGTCAGAGAAATGGGGCCAAATGGCTGAAGATTGATGCTGTAATGTATGGAGAGAAAATGGGAACTGTCCAGGCAGCCACTGGTATGTCATTTTTTAGTTTTGGAAGCTGCAGGCCCTGTACTTCCTATATAATCAGATATATTTATCCCTCTCAGGTCTCTGAGGTGGTTGAAGAATAGATAGCTAGAGTCTCATAGTTAAATTTTGAGTTGTTTAGGAATCAAGAGGGTGTTCTGGACCTAAGAAGATATTTTTAAAATTATGAGGCAAGTTAGTATGAAAGCTGAGTTAGATATAGAACTTTAAACACATGGAGATGGTTAGATAGTAGAATGTTAAAGTCAGGTGCCAAATACATATGGACTGGACATTGGGATGTATGCTAAGCCATATAACTCTTATAATTGTGGCCTATTTATTTCTGTTGTTTTGTATTGTATTTATAGTTATAAGAAAAAGAACCATTTTTTGGACTGAAAGGGAGAGCTGTTGGGGGAAAAAAGAAATACCTTAAACTAAAAAAAAAAAAAAAGAAGAAGGGAAGAGGATGGGGGGGTTGAGGGGGCAGAGGGTGGAAGGGTGGGACTGGAGGGGGGAGTAGGGAGGGGATTGTGATTGAGATGTAACTTGAAGAAATAAAAAATAAATTATTAAAAAAGATGGTGGTTTGAACAATCTTTTATATGGAAATTAACATCTGATTTATACATCTGAGTTCATTTAAGTTATTTAGTTATTTTGTTGGATCTTCAAATTAAGAAACTAGCAGATGACAGATTTTATTATGGGTGAGTGTTACGTCCATAAAACAGAGGTGAGAATGAACGAATTTGTAAAAGCTAGATTTGACATCTGGAAATAAAATTCTAAATATTGTGTGGTAGTGTTTTTGTACTAGTAAAGCAGGAGGGATTTAATCTTACTGAACTGATGACGGCACCCTTAGTGAATGGAAGTGTTTCTTAACCCCAAAGAATCTAGGCTGCTGAGTAGCTTCTATGGAGGGAATTATTTATAATAGCATTTACTGGTAAGAGGAAGGGGCGAAACCTTAGACAGGCACTTAGATGTGACTAAGGCAGGTTTATTTCTGAGTCCAAAGCACTGGAGTGGAAGTCATGCCATGACTCAGAGCATTGTGATGGGCCAGCTGTCCCCAGGCTCCTCTCCAGTGTGCGCTCAGGCATCACCATGCCAGACAGAAGACTCACCAGGACGTAATTGCAATGAGTTCACTCGCTTGACACAGTTTCCACATCAGTGGTAAAGAGGACCATGGAGTCACTTCATTTTCAGCACTTGAGCAGGACTTTACACTGTGTCCCAGATGGCATGAAACATGGTGCACAGGTCTATTTGTAATTGTTCTGCCCACGTTGCCTCGGGTAAGGACACCAAGGGCCACTTTCAAAGAGCTGGGGATTTCTAAGACACCCATCTGTTTTATGCTTCAAGGAGAAAGTAATTCATTGGGACAGAAATAGCTTCATTCATTTTGCACATTTATTCAACAGCCATGTCTTCCCTGTGTTAGTGATATTTGGTGAAAGTCAGATTAATTCGATAAGATAACACAGCTTAAAAATGACAAGTCACACTTACTGGTATGCTGCATCACAGATCTATTCCTTTCTTTAGCCAGGGCCACTGTTCTTTGTTTATGTGTTTGTGTTTGTTACTTTGAAACTTAGCAGAATTAAGAAATATTCCAAAGTGAGCAGACCCTAAATCTGGTGCTGTAAACATATATCACAATATTTTATATTAGTGCATTTTTTCACTTAAGTGCCCAAATACTAGCAAGGGAAAGTATTATTACAAAAGAAAAAAAGAAAATAGAAATAAAGGAATTTATGAAAACAAAGTCACTGCATATCATTTTCTAAATAATTAAACTATCATTTGTATGTGGACATACATAAGACTAGCTATATATGCATAGGATACCCAAATATCATGTTACTCCTGAATAGATCATAGTTATCCAAAATTATATGTCTATAAGTACATGTTAAGTGTATCATAACTAGACCTATAATTAAGTTTATTTTTTTTGGTTTTGCAGTTTTTGTGAAAGTTATATTTGTTCAGTAATTCTTTTGTTCCCCACCCCCCCCCACACACACACCCAGGAAACTCTCAGACTTTCCTGCAAGAGTTAGGTTCGTTTTGGGAATGCTACCATGATGCTTTGTCTTTTATTTATCTGAGTCCTTGCATTTTCTCCTGTAAAACTATGCTGCACTAGTGACAGTTACTGTTACTTCTTCCTCCTCTCCTCAGCATATAATAGCCAGCTGATAGGTGTTTTAAAGTGTTACACTGACAGTATAAGTCTATTAATAGTTGATGGGACAATCTAATCAGCTGTAAAAATATATTATTGTATAACAATAAAATCAACCTAATAAGTTACTTCAATGGATCCTCATTCAGGTCCCATCCATGGACTATTTGATGATTTAGTTTATAGTCAACAAATTTAAAGCCTTGTGATAGAACACTTAACTTCTCGTCAGTATTATGACTATTAGCACATGAAGCATGTGGATAAGATGCACAAAACTTCACGTTTTGTTTTGTTAATTACATTTATTCATTAATTCATTTAGTGTGTGTGTCCACTTACCATGTGTGGAGATCAGAGAACAAATGGGACTGGGCACCCTCCTTCCACTGTGTGGGTCCAAATGATGGAACTAAGGTCTCCAGGCTTGGTGCCAGATGCCTTTACTGAGCCATCTGTCTGTACCCCAGCTGTTCTTGATAATTAGATACCAAAAAAGGAAACTATTGGCCTTAGTTATTTCAATGTTTGCGTGCTGAAACCCAGGACAGAAAGAGGGTGTATCATTTTATACTGAGAATGGAAAGTCAGGAGGCTTGCGAAACGTGATTCGGTTGCTTCCATGGAATATTGTCAGACCAATAGGAGCTGGTGAAGAACTTTTATGGGCAGTATAAATAATATGAGCCTTAGACATCATTACCAGTTGATATTTTCTTTCCCGGGACCAGCTGTTCAAGAGCATCCCGGAAGAGAGCCAGGCACAGTTGAGACTTGACTGGGACATAATACCGCGGCAGATTCCTCTGCAGCAATGTCGGTGTTAGAAGAAAGCCGGCCTTTTGCTCAACAGCTATCCAATGTCTATTTTACGATACTCTCCCTCTTCTGTTTTAAACTTTTTGTGAAAATCAGCCTAGCCATCCTTAGTCATTTCTACATCGTGAAAGGCAACCGCAAGGAAGCCGCGAGGATAGCAGCTGAATTTTATGGAGTAACCCAAGGACAAGGTACGTTTATGATAGCAGGCTCCTGTTTCAAGTTGAGTAGAACTATCATTTGATCTGCAATCCAAGAAAACATCACAGGTTCTCTTTACGGGACGTTTTGTAAACTTCAGTGGAAGGGAGTTCTTGTAACTGACCTCATGGGCTTCATGAAAAGGAAAGTTACTTTCAGTGTAAACGTTTGGGCAATATGGAAATATAGCACTGAGTAACGATGCCCTGGTCTATTAGTAATCATTTAAAAACTTTAAATAGTTAAATTATGAGTTGTTTAGGAATCAAGAGGGTGTTCTGGATCTAAGAAGATATTTTTAAAATTATGAGGCAAGTTAGTATGAAAGCTGAGTTAGATATAGAACTTTAAACTCATGGAGATGGTTAGATAGTAGAATGTTAAAGTCAGGTGCCAAATACATATGGACTGGACATTGGGAATGTATGCTAAGCCATATAACTCTTATAATCGTGGCCTATTTATTTCTGTTGTTTTGTATTGTATTTATAGTTATAAGAAAAAGAACCATTATTTGGACTGAAAGGGAGAGCTGTTGGGGGGAAAAATAAATACCTTAAACTAAAAAAAAGAAAAAAGAAGGGAAGAGGATGGTGGGGCTGAGGGGGAGGAGGGTGGAAGGGTGGGACTGGAGGGGGGAGTAGGGAGGGGATTGTGATTGAGATGTAACTTGAAGAAATAAAAAATAAATTATTAAAAAAAAATAAATAAAAACTTTAAATATTTCATTTGCCAGATTGTTGTTTCAGAGACTAATGAAGGGATACCTGATTTTACTTCAATTTTCTTTTAACATTTATAAGCATTGTAATATTTTAAATAGTATATTGATGCATATATAAAAGTGTTGAGTCGGGCCTGGGGATACAACACATAGTCCTAGTTACTCAGCTGACTGAGGCAGGAGGATTGTAAACTCAAGGCCTTCCTGGGCTTTAGTGAGTTCAAGACCAGCTGAAGTAGATTACTGACACCCTGTGTCACAGTGAGAACTGAGTGGGGATCTGGGAGCCTCACTCAGCGGGAAAGCACTGGCCTAATGTGGGAAAGGCCACAGAGTCAATCCTCAGTTCTGAAAAATTAATTAACATAAGATAATTGTTATTCGAAGTAGAGGGTTCCAGGATTGTCTTTAATTACAATTTCATAATTTTATTGTGAAATAAAACACAAAATTTGATATTTACGGCACATATTTTCTCCTAAAAGGATTGATGTTGCTTTGCTCGGATTGTGGAAATTGTTTTTTACAAGATAGGATCCTGAATAAGCAAATTTGATGTTCGTGCAGCCGGGTGCATCCATGCTGCTTAGAGTGAATTGAAATATGAAATGAAATGAAAAATGGTGCTATTACTTATAGATTTTAAATTTTATAAGACCATTATATGTTGTTGGAGCAATATTATAGGTAGTAAAAATGATTTACATGTTGGCTGGAAAACTGACATTTTAATTTCTTGTGGTCTTTCAGTTTATTTCCGATTTGGAATTAATCAATCACATTGTGTACCTCCCAGGCAATTTAAATATTCAAAATCAAACCTTAGCATCCCAAAACTAGAAAATAGAGCATTTTTAGAACAAGTCTTTAAGCTTGTGTTGAAACCTATTTTCCTATATGCTTTCAATTGTTGTGTAATTCATTTTTAAAATCTAGACTACAGTGGGAATGTTGAATAAAGGTGGCAATCCTCAGTGTTTTGTGAAGAAGATGCTGTTTTCCCCTGCAGAAGGCTGCTCTTGTGTAAACTGAACAACTTGTGTACAGACTCAGTCATGAAAATCTAAGTATTCCAGGAAGTTCTTGGAGGGGAAATGAACCCTACCTAGATGAAGTAGGCAACCATCCTTTATCTCCCAGCTTTGACTCTGAACTAGCATTTAAAAGTAGCATTTTTACTTTGTGATCCACTGAAAATGAAAAAAGTCATTTGGTGAGTGGAATACTGGTATATCAAATGCAAACATAAAAGTAGAGTTTAAACCATAAGTCATACTTCCAGACGTGATAAGCAAAAATGAGATTATAGGATGGTAACATTTATTGTCACAGGAACCTTATAGATCATTACTTCAGAGTCAGACCTTATCTCTGTTTTATGAGAATGATCTTATGTAAAGCATTGAGCTATTGGCCAAAAAGAATAAATGTTTTTGCCTTCATGAAGATGGCAGAAGAGACCATAGGAATGTCTTTTTGTATATCTTGGCAAATAAGAGAAGCACTCATCCCTTTCAGATCATGGGGTGCTTATGCAGCAATTTCTGGACATATATGAAATTCATCTATGTTTCATTGTATTATTATACTCCTTTAAAATAGATTAGAATTGTAAGATTTTTGTCCCTAACGGTAAGATGGAAATCAATACTTAATCACATTTATTATTCAGGGTAAGCATAATTGTGTCCAGTTTTATTTTAACATCAGGAAAATAAATGCCTTGAAAAAAAATCTTATTCTCCTGTTAAGAGAAAATTACTTCTCACTCAGGAAATTATTACTTTTCTATTTTATATAATTTTTAAAAATTTTTGTAAATCATTATTATACCATTTCTGATCTGGTTATGTCTATTGTTTACTACTCAGGTTTAATTATTTTTGCTTAATCAAGCAATTTCCTCCTCCTTTTTTAAGATTATCACCATCATCCCACTTTGAATTAGGCCCCCTTTCCCACTCTCAGGGCTTAGCCAAATTGCTCCCCAAAATTTCTGGAGTGTAGTTGCCAAATTCATAAAGTAAGACTAATGTTTGTATTTCATGTCTTTTGTAATAGTAGAGACCTTATTGACAACATTCTTATGTGTTCCCAAGAACAATAGCACTTCAGTAGGAAATAAAAGAATCCTCCCCCCCCTCCCTACGTAATTGCTATTTCAAGGCAGATCATTGTGCTAGACGAATGTGGGCTGTTTTGTTGTTGTTACTGCTGTTGTTAAGCCCTGTTCAATTAAGCTTGAGATGAAGGTCTGATTACAAACCAGAAACCTGATGAGCTAAATGGTGGATAAACTAGCTTAAGACATTTCCCTCTTGAGCCCAGAACAACTCCAGTAAACTTTATAAACACACCTTTTCGTCTCTGAAGACATCTCGACCCTGCATCACCCTGAAGAGATTCATCTCTTGCTTAGCTTCTCCATTTTTAATATCATTGTTGCTGTTAAACACTCTGGTTAGACCCTCTATCTCTCAGAGGATCTCATTTTTAAATTTTCACTATACTTTGAGATTGACTGGGAGACTAACGAGAATCGGAATATATTTTCACCTATAATATTAATAATAGAATGCCATATTGGATGGTACATTAATTTGGTGAAATCCTTCCCAAGTCCTTGAAAAACAGATGAAATGCCAATACATATCCCAAGGACATTTCAGAGCTCTCTCCAGTATTAAGGGCAATATTTGTCAAGTTTAATCTTACGCTGTGAGAATTACAGCAGTTTTACCTTCAAGCAAATGGAGTCAGTTCTGAACATCTGGTTCTTGAGTCTCGATGATATCAAGAGAATGAATACAGAAAATGTGTTGTGTTTTTTCCTTAAGTAGTTTTTCCATGGGATGCTGCACAAAACAATCACTTTCAGATAAGCTAATGGAAGTGAGTCTAAAGAATGTAGGTGCCCTTTTCACACTTGGACTTTCAGAGATAAAGAGGAGGAGGCAACTGTTTTCTTGATCTCAGTAAGTACTGGAGGTATGAACTTCAGGATGCACAAGGGCAAAAATAGCAACTGGGGAACGTGAAGAGTTTATGAACTAGAAAAAGAACAATTTAGGCCTAGCTAGGAAAGAACTCAAATATGAGACTTGACTAAAAGTTCAATATTTTAAAGCTACTAGGAATTGTGAGAGTTAGTACATGAAAGAAGTTGGAAAGATAAAAAATACTGTAAATAAAAACATAATTTATTAGAGATTACATAGTAGTAAATGTTGAAGTTGCACAATATGACCTGTTTGAAATAAGTACATCAGTTTGGACCTTGACAGAAGGATATGAAGGGCTACTTCAATTTATACCTGTGTTTTGTGTGTATGTGTGTGTGTGTGTGTGTGTGAGAGAGAGAGAGAGAGAGAGAGAGAGAGAGAGTCACAGTAAAACTTTTCTTTGTATGTTAAGTGAAAATTTGGTTTAAAAATGATGGAGACTTGATTAGTTTGATGGTGATTATATGACTGGAAAATAAGTAATAACAAAAAATAGAAATAATATAAGAATGAATGCCTTTAAGCTAAATACATACTTCAGAATTGCATATTAACATGCTGGTCAGAGTAGGATTTGACCAGCCACAGGGGGCCAATGTTCATGTCATAAAGGTGACCCTTATTTGCCTTGTGAATCTGGTGAGGCACGTAACTTCACTGTGAAATGTCAGGAGAAATCAGAGCATAACAAAAGTAGAGTCTGCTTTTAGCTTTGTGTTGAAAATCACCAGTTAGCTTTCTGATTGTGATGTGGTCCCTGCTGTAACAACTGTCTGGCTCCCCCCCCCCCCACAGTGGTTTATATCATCTGAGATTTATCACCAGTTAGCTTTCTGATTGTGATGTGGTCCCTGCTGTAACAACTGTCTGGCTCCCCCCCCCCCCGCAGTGGTTTATATCATCTGAGATTTTTGACACTTACTTTGAACTACAATATTTATCCCTTGATATCAGTATTCTTTATTTTGAACTTATGGGGTTGCAAACCCACCTTTGAAGCAGGAATTTCCTTCAAAATAGATTAGTTTCTGAGGCTTCAAGGCCATGGACAAAATTTTGGACTGTGGAAAATACTCCAAAATAATATGTTACTGTAAATCTGTGAGCTGACTATTAGAATTATCTATGGACACTGAAACTCACAAACAAGTCCTTTTGGGATTGAGAATCTATAAGGAATCTTAGATGCATGCAGATGTATGTCTGTGGTTCTGAAAGCTTGTGAAAATAAGCTTCTGAACTTGTTTGCCATCATGGTTACCATCAAACATGAATTCTGTTGTCATACTTATGGTTGAGACTTGAAAGCAGGATATAGTATAATATGCCACCTCCAGTCAAATGTCAAAATGAGTTGACATTTTGAAGAGTAGTGCAACCAAGGTATACAAAGAAGCTCAAATTCTAGCAATATATTGTTGCTTATTTCTTTGGTGGTACCAGAGCTGAAGTCAAAATGTCATACAAGTTAGGTAAGAGCTGTACAACTAAACTACACCCCTAAGCTACCTTATATCTTTTTACTTCATATCGATATAGCCCATGCTGTGTTTACACCAGCTTTAATAACTAAGCTTTACAATAGCTATCAGCAATGTCAGAAGTGACTTATGTTCCATCATTTCTGAAGAATGATGTTTTGCGTGCTACCGTTTGCTTATTTATGAGATCGGTTATGGTAGGAATACTTCTTATCTCAACAATGAATGCATTCGAGAGGCAAGCATGATGACTTCTTTACTAACATTCATTATATTAATGCATAAAAACATCCTGAACACATTTTTGGAACTTGGATGAAATAGCTCTACATAGAAGTAACTGAAATCAACAGACCTGCTCTTAAATGACAAAAGATTCAAAATGACATTACATTCAAAAGATGTTTTAATTTGTCCAACTTCTATTATGTTTTACAATGTCAGAACATTTTCTAGCACAGGCTAATGTTCTCTTGTGAATTAAAAAAGCAGTTTGGGAACAAAGTTCCAAGTTTACAAATGACTGTCAGATTTTAATATATTTAAAACCCCTCCTGCTGCATTTGGTGAGAAATGCATTAATTCTGTAATTAAAGAACCTGACTTAGCGCAGTAGCTTTGACAGGATAAGTTTTCCTAGGAATATACTTCTTAGGCATTTGTTCCCTTCTTCTTTTAGTAATTATATAATTCTATCTTTTTTTTTCCTCACAAAATCTATACTGTTTATTTTTGTTTGTCTAAAGTCAAGGGTAACCTAAGTCATTAAGTTATTAACATAAAATATACCAAAGCCCACAATCTCCTTAATGTGTGGGGGAGAAAAGTAACCAAATAATTAAAGATACTGTAAATGGTATTTTTACAAAGTCAACCAATTGCTATGGATGTATGAAAGGAGAGGACATAGCCATGAGGACTCTTGTCAGGGACATGTCAGCTACAAGCAGTGCTAACAGTATTCAGGCTCTCAGTTTTTCACATGCTTCTTTTCATAAGTTTGCATATTTTTGAATTCTCCACTTTTGCTCCTTATTTCTTGTTCATTTCTCACCTTGTCACTTGAGTCCTATATCTCATACATAAAACTTTTCTCAAAACGCATTTCAGCAGTTTAAAATGTTTATTTGTAGGAAAGGCACATGCTGGTTTTCTCATGTTTACTAGGCTTTTGGAAGAAATGGCATGGTCAGTCCATAAACTCATAAAATTTCAGTCCATAAACTCATATCAGTTCAGACAGTAAAAAAATAAAAATGAACTTTAATTTGTTTCCTGTGTTACAATTTCTTTTAGAAATTGGTAGTAAAGTCTTAGTTTTCTTATTAACATAACTGATATAGTTCTAAGTCATCTCAACCCAACAAATATTGGATACCATTTTATTCCTGGCACAGTGTTTTCAGCTGCGTGTTCACATTGTGATATGCATAATACATATGGAGTATATGGATATGTGTATATATATATACACACTTTCTGGACCCACAATAAATTAAATGTTAGATATCTATGACATATATGTGGTATAGTATATAACTTCTGTTTAAATAAAAGGGGACAATGTCATTAAAAGCCAAGTGTTGCAATGTAAAACTAAACAGCAAAGGGGGAATTAATATAGTACTAAGTTGAAAATGACCACATTTTGCAATAATTACTATCTTAGAATGCAAAAAGGAAAAATCTGAGGTCTATTCATAGAAATGGCATAGTTTAAGACCAAACATGTTTATGAAGAAGTACAAATAAAATGAAGTAGCATACAAAGAAAAAGGGGAAATTTAAAATGAGAAACATGAGAATCTTGGTTTGTTTTTACCAAAGACTGAAGTATGAATCATAGAGGTACCTGGTTGAGTAGCTGATGTACCTTTTCTCAAATCCTGTATTGAAGCACTCACAACTTTCTAATATCTTTACTGGATTAAGCATATGAAAGTGTCATTAGCTGATGGTAGAAATAATTACCACCATAAGTCCTCTGTAAAGTCCTTGTTGTAGTGATTCAGTGTGTCATGGTATACATTGTATGAACTATAATATCTGAGAAGATTTGTGGCCTCCTTGGGCTTAGTTTACATGTCCTCATAGTGACTCCATGGGTATTCCATGGAACCTGGCAAAATTTTATTATACTAAGCACATTTTCTGAACTGGAGAAAGATTTTTCTCTCTGAACTCCCTGTCCAAAATGATGTGATTGAAAAGATACTTATTTAAGCTGGGCGGTGGTAGCGCACGCCTTTAATCCCAGCACTTGGGAGGCAGAGGCAGGTGGATCTTTGTGAGTTCGAGGCCAGCCTGGTCTACAAAGCGAGTCCAGGACAGCCAGAGATATTCAGAGAAACCCTGTCTTGAAAAACCAAAAAAAAAAAAGAAAAGAAAAGATACTTATTTATTTAGAATGTCTATTCCTCTAAATCCACACTGAAGTAGAAGGAAGGAAGGAAGGAAGGAAGGAAGGAAGGAAGGAAGGAAGGAA
>CAJQZJ010032944.1:7266229-7311494 GCA_907164525.1 Lophiomys imhausi
GAAGGAAGGAAGGAAGGAAGGAAGGAAGGAAGGAAGGAAGGAAGGAAGGAAGGAAGGGAGGAATGGAGAGAGGGAGAAAGGGCTGTGAGGGATGTATGGCAGCTTTATATGGCACAATCCTTCTTTCCAGCCTTCCCTAATCAATGCTGCAAAGTAAACCATGGGCTTCTAGCCTGGGAATGATCAATTGCTGCAGAGAGACTCTGTGAGTAAGCAAATTCAGGTTAAATTTACATTACAAATTGAATGCTATATTACTCTGTGGTCATGTAAAACCCCACTGGCTTCTCTGAGGAAGGAGTTTGAAAGTCACCCTATTATATTTAAGAGAGTTCTTGGAGAGGCTGAATGACTGAGAGGCTACAATGGTGTAGAAAACTAAGGTTTTCATGGGCTCCTCTCTTTAGCTGGAACAAATCTTTCTTTATGAGTATTCCTAAGCTGGGCAGTAGACAAGGTTTTGTTCAAAAAATAGAATAAGATATTATTCACAACTAAACCAGTTATAATTTAATAAGTTGTTATGCATCATTAAAGAATCTAACAACCTTATAATGTAATCTATCATCAAACATCCATCTAACATTCTCTGGTGAAGAACAATTAACATTTTGGGCCCTTCAGAAATGTGTATAACTGTGAAAAGGCATGAGGACAGCTTTTCTCCAACAGAGCAGCTACAATTTCCATGGCACCATTACCTACCAAGGAAAATAGAAACCTTCAGAAATCCATAGACTCTTTCCAGAAGGCTTATAGTCTTAAACTACTCTGGGCAGAGAACAAACAAACTGAAATGTAACACTGGAATGCCACTCATGTTCTTAAATAGAAGCATGGGCTCTTGTCCCCTGTCAAGTGTGCAGTGTCAAAGAAAAAAATGACAGCTATTAAGCTGAATTTTATTCACTAAAAATCTACTGTTCTTCATCATAGTGGTCACAAAATTCATTACTCAAGTGAGCCAGGTGAGGCTGCCTATGTGTGAGAGGAAGCCATCTGTCTAAAAAGGTTTGATTAAAGTACAACAGTGTTTCACAATGAGTTCAGAAGCAAGAATGCCTCTGTGAGTCAACTCAGTAACAACTAAACACATCCATGATTAACCCCTGATGAGAACTGAACACACTTACGACACTTACGTTTTCCAAATCCTACCTCAGCTACTAGGAAAATAATAATGTCTACCATCAATCAAGTAAAAGCAAAGAGGAGTCTTTAGAATGAAGTAATAGAACAAATATATAACTGGACTTGGAAGCTTTGTGTCTTAATTCCCTCTTGAACTTGATCCACAGTGGTAAATTTGGAAAATGACAAAGTTTTAGTTCCTTTTGAGTTTGAATATGCAGATGATAATGAGTAATGTCTTCATAGTGACTCTTGTTGCATTACAAGTCAAAGTGTTGAAGAAAATTTTGATTCTTTCTTCATCTCTGTCAGTCCTAGTTTGTACAATTATGATGACATGATTCCCTGGCTATGTCTTCTTTTTTTGACTGTGTTCTAATAAAATTTTATTTGCAAGAATAGGTAGTAGTGCAGTTTATGACGGTGGGCTATAGTTTTCTCATGTGCTTTAGGTAATTATTCTTTTTTAAGTTTCTTTTTTATGTTTATTTATTACTTCAGGTTACATCTCCATCATAATGTCCTCTTTCCACCCCTCACATCCCCGCCCTCCCACCCTCTACCCCCTAACCCTTTCATCCCACTCCTCCAGAGTGGAGTATCCCTACATAACAGCCCCCTGTCCAGTTCAGCAGTCATATGAGGGCCAAGAGCCTCCTTATACACTGGGGCCTACAAGGCAGCACAACTAGGGAAAAGTGTCTCATTGACAGGGAGAAAAAGAAAAAGTGTATGTCCATGTTCCCTTTGGTGATTTGGTTGTAGTATAGATATCCTGTACTATGTAGCTAAAATCCAACTATAAGTGAATAGATGCCATGCGCATCCTTCTGAGTCTGGGTTAGCTCACTCAGGATGAGCTTCTCTAGTTCCATCCGTCTGGCTGCAAATTGCATAATTTCATTGTTTCTGATAGCTGAGTAGTATTCCATTGTGTAGATGTACCACAGTTTTTTAATCCGTTCCTCGGTTGAGGGACATATGGGTTCTTTCCAGTTTCTAGCTATTACAAATAAGTCTGCTATGAACATAGATGAGGAATCATCCTTGTGGTTTGGTGACGAATCATTTGGATGTATACTCAGAAGTGATATGGCTGCATATTGAGGTAGAGCTATTCCAAGTTTTCTAAGATATCATCACTGGCTATGTTTTATGATTTTTTTTAATTAAAAAATAAAAATCAACAAAACAAGACCAGTTTGGGTTGAAAAGAACATCACCTGAATTTTAAGTCTTATAGCAATACTTGTGTATCTAATTGATTCAATATTCCAAGAATATGAAAGATGGGAGAATCTCTTTAAGTAAGTTGAGCAATTAGGATCTACTGAAACTGACTTTATTTTTAAATTTTCATTTATACAGGTCAATAGGATAACGCAATGGAACTAATTATTTAAAAGTCAGTTATATGATTATTTTGTATAACTACAGAATTTAATTCTATGGAATTAATTCTGCTTAAGTCTAGAGAATTAAGATTGATATTTTTTATTTTTAAAATAGTTTTAGAGAAAACATATTCATGTGAATAGGAAAAGTATACTTAGAACATACTTAACCTGGTGCTCTTAAGGCAAATAACTCTTGCCTAGTATTTAAGAATAGAATAAATGACAACAATGTGTCAAGTAAAGTGGATATCTCAGGACCATTGCTATTTGGAAGAAGGAAATTACAACTTGCTAATTAAAATGCCACTAGATGTTTGAAATAACTGTTCATGGTATACAGGAAAAGTAATGCCTTAGATATTAAAGAAAGTCAGCAAATATTTGTAGAATGAATAAAGACCATACTTAGAGAAATGAAGATTAAAATTACAATGACCAAGTAAAACATTCAGACAGACATAGATCTACCATGGTTCTCGCTTGCTTTAGCTAGGTGATCCATAGGAGGTAGTTTAATGTCTGCAGACCTCAGGTTTTTATCAGTAAAGTTAAAATAATAGTCCTTACCCCAATGGATTAGGATAAATCTTTTTTTCCTTTCTTTTTTTTGTTTTTGTTTGTTTGTTTGTTTTTCGAGACAGGGTTTCTCTGTGTACCAAGTCCTGGCTGTTCTGGACTTGCTTTGTAGACCAGGCTGACCTGGAATTCATAGAGATCTGCCTGCCTCTGCCTCCTGAATGCTGGGATTAAAGGTGTGCGCCACCACACCTGGCTAGTATAGCTCTTACATGACAAAGAAGTTGTCTAAAATTACCTAAACCACTTCCTACTATTTATGGCTTAGAACTTATACTACATAAATACTTCGTTTTTATATTACATTGTTAATTTAAAATTTCAAAAAAGGCATATAATATACCATAATTTAGTGGTAAAACTGCTGATAGGTTATCCAATCCTAAGTGGTCAGTTCTGAACAAATGTACATAATAATAACGGTAATTGAATTCAGTAGTGTGTGTATGTGTGTGCGTGTGTGTGTAATAATAATTATTATAGAAGAAGAGGTCACAAATTTGAGATAGGGTGGAAGGGACATGAAAGTAGTTATAGGGAAAGAAGAAGGGATGGGAAGGATATAAATACAGCATACTCATGAAACTCCAAAAAATTATTAAGAATTAAAAAGAAAAGAGTTTGGAATTCTAATAACGAACTATGTTTGCCAAGAAGTCATGTAGTTGTGCCAGGTTGTATCCATTAAACATGCCTTGTATTCCAACATTGTATTAAATCATTAGGTAAATAATTTCAGAACTCAAGTGTTTGATTTTATAATCAATTTTATACTAATCACTGGGGGTCCTGGAATATTTAGTAAGATGTTATATGTTCATTAAGTATCTAGACATGAAACAGTTTGAAACCAGGTTCTATTGCCTGAATTTTGCTACTACCCAGTAGCTTCAATGCTAGGCCTTCACAGTGACAAAAGAGGCAAAGAGTGAATGAAAAAAATCAAAGTTCAAATTCATGATTCTCTGAGTAACCCTGCCTGCTCTCTGAACCGGCCTCCACCATACAGAAGGAGTATCAGAGTATCAGAGAATATGAATTATCCCACAAGTCTACAAAGCACAAAGCTGGCCAAAAACCGAAGCAAGATGAGCAGGGAATTTTATGTCAAGACTCAGGATATCCTTGGTTATTTTGCATATCGTGATATCCTTCATAAAGAAAGGTCAGCCGTCCTGAGCAATCACGTAGAACAGGAGCAAAGCAGTGCAAGTGGTTGGCTGGTTGGCCAGACCTAAGCAGAATTCTGTTTAGACAGTCTATTCACAGTTGAGAGTTGTAGGTGTTTTTTGCAAGAATTTTTTTCCATGGTCTTACTTTGTCACAGGAATTTTTCTTCATAGAAATTCTTTGAACAGAAATCATTCATTTTTAAAAATTTGCTACCTAATTTTTAAAATCTTGTCAAACATCTGGTCCTGCTAGACTGCAGGTAAATATAGAGCATGTGTGATGATTCACAAAAGCTGCATTCTTCTAGCTCCTTGCCCAACTTATAGGCAGCTCCACTGGAGAATTTTTTTCTCTCCTGCAATTGTTTTCTGCTTTTATAATGTGGGACAGGGACCTTTTGAGTCATGTAACTTTTGTGAGACTCCTAAGTTTCATGAGCTTCCTGAGCCTTGTAAATTCAATTAGCTTCCTGGTATTTATGAGCCACCCTTCCAGAAGGAATGCTTGAATTAGAATTAGAATAGGAAATAACTATACAGTAATTACTATAGACTTCATCTTTAGATCTCACTTGCTATGCTATTCTTTTTCTGGACTCTTGCTGAGTCCCTGGACCTGTTTTAATTAGCAAAGTGGTTGGAATGATGAAGAAAAGTTAGACATTTTGCCTTAGCCCATACATACAACTGCACACAACTGGTTTATACATCTTGAGTTTTGTAAGGAACTACAAGGGGAAGAATGTTTTATCTTTAGTGTTGGGAACCCAGGATTCTCTTATAATCATCTTATTAACAGGGAGGAGATAATAGCATTGTGCCCCAGGGAGTGAGGCCTTCTGTTTCACAAATCCAATAATTACACAACACTCAATGCTGATCTGCCAAAGTGGATGAGATACCACCTTGCATTTAACATTAGAATTGAGGGCCATATGATTTATGGCTTTTTATGTTTTTTTTTGTTCTTAAGTACTTTTTCAAATACACCCAGATTCTTTTCATGCAAAAAAGATCAACAAGAAACATCTTAACAGCTGCCAGAAACCAGATTTTCTATAAGCACATGCTTAGTCATGGTAAAAAATAAATAAATAAAATTGTGTGGCTAGAATTCTGTGGAGGAGAAAGGTCATATGTAAAACATATTAAGTCCTTACCTGTGGTGTACACCATATTTGTTTCCCTGGCAGCTGTTGTATAGAGGACTAGTAAAATTAGTTGCTAATTTTACTCCCTGTCCAGATTTGTGACCCTTCTAAGATTTCAAGCTGGCAACTGGTAGAGCTATAAATGTATGTGAACAAAGTAATATCATGTAAGGAAAGTGCTACTTTATGAGACTAGTAAGCACCCTGTTCTTCTTACACAAGTGCTGATGGCTATCCTAAACATGTCCCTTTATGACCTCCCTTCATTGGACAATGTTTAGTGACGTATGGGGTATTGGTGATTAAATATGGTTTTGCCTTCCTTATTCTCTATTCACCAGTTCAGATATGTTGGTGCTGGGCAGCAAAATTATATGCTGGAAAGAGCTTGGGGTAAAAACAGATAGCCTAGGTTCCACTTGTTGCTTCACTCTCAGTCTTGGTGGTGACTTTGGGGATAGCACTTTATCTTTCTTTACATCAGTTTCATAGGCAAAATGCAATAGACAGGATGAGTTGTGCTTAATCCCACCCAGCCACCCCCATCCTCATTCACCCTTTCTTTTGCAATCATCTGGAATCTCACTTCAGAAGCTGATACTTTGGTTGCTCTCCTGTATGGAGACACATATCATCTTTCACATCCCAGTACCCTCTAGTAATTCTATTAAGTTTATAAGGCTCTTTAGGTATTTGTCAGTCATGGAGTAGACAGTACCTAAGTCTGCATTTAGTTCTAAAATGTTGTAGTTCATATTTTGACTTGTAGTTAATTATTTCTGTGCCAGAATAGCTTTTAACATAGAGAGCCCAATATATCTCCTGCGCATGATCTCACCCATCCCATTGCTTCACTGAACTCTACTCAACAGGTCTGCAAATGAGAGTTACTTTAGGGCACTTCCTGTGGGCTTGCAAATGATATCTACTTCTATTATTTACTTCCTCTCAAGTATCTTCCAGGCTGAATAGGAGCACATTGTGGGCTAAGTTACTCTTTTATTTGCATTGGTTCTCTTTGCCTCCACCAAGCATACTTAATTTGTTTGCAGATGCTTCTAGGTCATTTTTAGTTTTCTTTTTGCTCCACAAAGATGAGCATTTACTCCTCAGTGTACATAGGGGAAAAAACTATTTTCTTATTGTTCTTCCTAGTAGATCCAGTATACAGAAGATGTAGACAGTCAGGGATAGCAAGGAGATTCTTCATCAGAGTCTGCCAAGATAGAACATATAATTTAACATAACATGTCCGTCATACTCAGAGAGTTCAAGCTAACATATCTTCACTAAAGCCTCTAACTGTCACTACAAGAAAAAAAATTAGGGCAATGTTATTTCATGAATATATCTGGGGAAATTTTCAAATATTCACTAATTAAATCCAGCATGAAGAATGAGCTTTCAGACAGTTTTTGTGAAAGTTTTCTATTTTGAATAACACCCTGTTTATAAATTGGAAAGAAAAGTTAATGTTTTAAACATACAAACTTGCTTTTGTAAAAAAGCACAGGCAAACTTGTGGTTTCCCTAAAGCACATTATTTTGAAGAAAACCTGAGAGATTTCACTTAATTAGCAGAGAATGAACAGATCAGATGATGTCCAGTGGGTTGGGACAACACTGTAAGAAACTGTTCCAGTATTTTCCTTTTTTTTAGGTTGATGGGGAAAGCCGGAGTCTTATATGTACTAAGCAAGAGCTTTCCAGTAAGTAGGGTTTTGGATAGTATTCTGATAGCTTGACCTCAGGAAGAATGGAATTAGAAATAAAATATGGAGATAATCAAGGAAAATTCTGGAGTGGTATATTTACATAATGAAGTAATGAATCAAGTTATGCATACTTCCACTTCAGAAAAAGCCTTGGGGGTAGAGATAATAGAGTTTATTAAGACATTTCCGGTGTAACACATGAGACTATATTTTTAAGCAATTACCACAAGTTCTCTATTGATCTCAAGTTCACCTAGGACAATACTTAAATAGCAGTATTCAAGTAAAATCACAAACCTGTGGTAGACATTGTCTAGGCCACATGGTTGAATTAATCAAGACCTTGTAGCACCAGTGACAGGATAATCAAGAGACTTCTAGGCCTCAAATGTATTGCAACTTCAATTTACCTCAAAATCTGTGGCCTCTTCTGGACACTTTTTTTTTTTTTTAAAATAACAAGCTTGACATGATACTGCAGAGCTATAATCCCAGCACTTCAGCTACACAAGAATGTGAGAACTGCTTGGGCTACATGAAACTGTGTCTTAAAAGTAAAAATAACAAATAAAAAATAAGCAACATAGACTAATTCCTCATTCCTAGTTTTTTTATGTTTATTTATTGCTTCAGGTTACATCTCCATCACAGTACCCTCTTTCAACCCCTCCCATCCCATTCCTCTGGATTGGAGTGTCCCTACATATCAGTCCCCCTCCATAGTTCAGCAGCCATATGAGGACCAAAAGCCTCCTCATACACTGGAGGCCTTCAAGGCAACACCACTAGGGCAAAGTGTCTCATTGACAGGAAAAAAGTCTATGTTCATTTTCCCTTTGGTGCATTGGTTGTAGTATAGTTATCCTTTACTATATGGCTAAGAACCAACTATAAGTGAATAGATGCCATGTGCATCCTTCTGACTCTGAGTTAGCTCACTCAGGATGAGCTTCTCCAGTTCTATCCATTTGACTGCAAATTGCATGATTTCATTGTTTCTGATGGCTGAGTAGTATTCCATTGTGTAGATGTACCACAGTTTTTTAATCCATTCTTCGGTTGAGGGACATCTGGGTTGTTTCCAGTTTCTAGCTTTTACAAATAAGGCTGCTATGAACATGGATGAGGAAATGCCCTTGTGGTTAACAGCTGAGGATCTAAGACCAACAATCAATAAATGGGACCTCATGAAACTGAAAAGCTTCTGTTAGGCAAAAGACACTGTAATTCAAACAAAACAGCAGCCTACAGATTGGGGAAAAATCTTCACCAACCCACATCTGACAGAGAGCTAATATCCAAAATTTACAAAGAACTCAAGAAACTAAATGCCAAGAAACCAAATAATCCAATCAAAAAATTGGGAACAGAGCTAAACAGAGAATTCACAAAGGAGGATACCCTAATGGCTGCGAGACACTTGAAGAAGTGCTCAGCATCCTTAATCATCAGAGAAATGCAACTCAAGACATCTCTGAGATTCCATCTCACACCTGTCAGAATGGCTAAGATAAAAAACTCATATGACAGCACATGCTGGCGAGGGTGTGGAAAAAGGGGAACACTCCTCCATTGCTGGTGGGAATGCAAGCTTGTACAACCACTGTGGAAATCAGTCTGGTAATATCTTAGAAAACTTGAAATAGCCCTACCTCAAGACCCAGCCATACCACTTCTGGGTATATATCATTCCTAGTTTTTAAAGTCTTCTTTCACATGAAAATGACTGATCTTTTGAATATCATGTTTTATGCCTGAGTGAAATGAGGATATGGCTGCTCCAAGGTGTGGTTGAGGAAAAGATTTTTCATTGTAGATTGAGGAAGAGTACAGACTGAGACATCCTGAAGAGACCACAGCAAGGAGAAAAATTAGTAGACTGAACCTGGCCATGAGAGGAGGTGGATGGGGGTGGGAGGAATACAGAAGGCCAAGAGGACCAAGAACCAAAGATAATCAATAGATCATATGGTTGATCTAAATGACATGGTTATAGGAGAATGAGAAGCTGGAGGAAGGGAAGTCCATGGGCTAGAGAAGTTTAGGGTAAGGGATGGGATGAGAAGATCTGAGAGGAGCCAAAGATGCCAGCAACCTGTCTAACAGGGACTTGCTGAGAGAGCCTAGAGGCCAGCATGAGCTTTGGTATGCTAATAGGCACCACAGTTAGCCATTTGTCCTGAGTTTGCTGTTCTTGTTGTTTTAGATAATTTATTTGTATTTCATGTGCATTGGTGTTTTGCCTACATTTGTGTATATGTAAGAGTGCTGGATCCACTGGAACAAGAGTTACAGACAGTTGTGAGCTGCCACTTGGGTAATGGGAATTGAATCCAGGTCTTCAGGAAGAGCAGCCAGTGTTCTTAACCACTGAACCATCTCTGCAGCTTGGACATACCAGTACCTTGCTTGTGTTTGTTAAATTGTACCCAAATGTCCTCTCAAACCTTTCTCCATATATGATTAAATGTCCTTTGCCACACTGTTTAGCCTTGTTTTTCTATGCTATGTTGTAACTATCCAACCATCTTTTCCATGTGATTTTAAGTTCCCTATGACCTTTTTCTACTTACTCTGTTTTATTCAAGAGGGAAAATATTATGGACCACAAGACTGGCAACTGTAGGTTTCACTGACTTTTGAAACAAAGGCTAACTGTTAGATAACAATCACTGAGGACACTCCTGTTTGACTTGCCCTCAGACTTCTTCCACTCTCATTTAATATCACTGGGCCAACAGACCTAGCTATTCATGTTGAAATAAAATAGAATAAAAATCAAAATGGAGCAAGAATGGAGCTCAGAAATGTCTCCTAGGAATTGTATAAACACTTGGCCTTGTAAGGAAGCTCCAACACAGCCTCTTGGGAGTGAGTAATGCGGCTCTGTAAGGGAGAAAACTTGCCACTGAGAGGTAAGACATTCTTAGGTGCTTTTGTAATGCCATAAAGTGAAGACCCTGTCTAGTACTCACTGACTCATCAGTGCTTTGGATTTCTAAGTATATATCTGTTAAGGGATGAGAATGTTATAGTTCGGAGAATGGAGTAAGGGCAAAGAGGGAAAGTGGTGGATATGCAGGGCATACAACCTGAGTTCAAACCCTGGAGTGGCACATGTGAGATGTGTGCATACACACAACACACACACACCATATGCACACAATAATAATAAAATAAAAATCACTAGTTTCCCCAATTTAAAATTTTCACCAATAATAAAAAATTTAAAAGATATATAAATTATCCCCATAGAAGCAAGTTTATAAATTGAGCTCCCCTATAGGAAACAAAATTTGTCAACCTGTATTTGTTTTAATACTAAAATTAGCTTTTCTTTGATTAGGATACTATGATTAGAGTGAAGAGATTAGAGAAAGGTGCTGAAATATTTATGGATAAAATGATATAGTGAGATTTATCAGCAAATAATCCTAGAAGTGTTGTCAGAGTACATTGTACAAGACAAGTGACAAGCTGTGACTTGGTAACATTGAAGGCAGGAAGTGGTTTTGGGGATGTACTTAAAACACTGCTTCATGAAACACTGGGGAAGGTGCCAGTCTAGACATAAGCAGGGTTTGTTTGTTTACTCTGTCTTATCTGACAGTGGAAGAAAAGCTGCTCTGGATCCATGTCCCATCACTCAGAAATGTTCTCAGTCTGGGGATCATCCTGTGTTCATTCAATTATCTAAGCAGTACTTGTCAGGAACAATAATCTATGTGATTGGTTGTGCCAATTTAAAACAAAGTTTAAATTTCTGCCTTGAATTTAGATTTTTAAGTGGCCAGAAAGTGTGCCCACTTCTTTTTTTTTAAGTTCATTCTAGCCTACTCCTGCCTTACATCATGTCTCATCCATAGTATATCTTAGTTGCTTTTTCATTAAGATTTAGTAATTTAGAGTCCATCATTCTCTATCAGATATACTTTTTCTTAGGTGTCCTTGTGTTTTGATTTATATTGGTCTATCTATCTACTTGTAAAACCTAATGATACCCTATAATATACCCAACTTGTTTTTTTTTTTCTTTTTGCATTTGCACTAGGGAATATATTAATTTCTTCTGTATAAGTGGAGATTACAAAGATTACATTCTCATTTGTACATAAATAACCAATATCTAAAGGGATCCACTTCAAGTATTTACTGTGTTTTATTTTAATGAAATCATGTGGCTAAGCAGAGCATGCATAAAATGATAATACTCTATTCAATACTTTGTACTTTTTAATTGAGTGACCTATAACACATCCCTTAATCAATGAAGTCACTTTAAAAATTTTACTTTTCTTCTGAATAATTCGCAATATTAAAAAGGAAAAAGTCACTGGGTATGGTGGCGCATGCCTTTAATCCCAGCACTTGGGAGGCAGAGGCAGTTGGTTCTCTGTGAGTTCAAGGCCAGCCTGGTCTACAAAGTGAGTTCAGGACAGCCAGGGCTACACAGAGAAACCCTGTCTCAAACACCCTCACCCCCAAAACAGGAAAAAGTCTGCCTCAGTCTATCTGCAAGTCATCATATAACTCAGTTAAGTATCTATATGGTCAAGTCCAGTGTCTTCTTTTTAAAGTATATATTTATTAATTAAAATAGAATTGTATCATCCCCCTTCCTTCAGCCCTCCTAGTTACTGTCTCTCTCAAACTCCTCCAATCACCCTCCTTGTTGATAGACTTTTTTTCTTTGACTATTATCATACAAACACACACATGTATGCACATGTTTGCACAAGGTTTTATATATATACATATGTATGTATAAATATGTCCATATATATCCTACTTGAACTTGATTTTGTTGGTGGTATGTATATAGTTTCAAAGCAGGTCCCTCTGCATTAGACAACCAATAAGGGTATTCATTCTTAGTAGAAGCTAATCCTCCTTCTCCCAGAAGTCATTAGTTGCCTGTAGTTCTTTGTCTAGGAGTGAGACCCCATGACAATTTCTCCCTCCCACATTAACATGTCCATTGATATTGCCATTGTTGTGGTTTTACCTAGGAAGCCATTTATAGGAGAGGTCGATTCACAGAAGACTTCATGATATTCTAGCTCTTATAGCCTTTCCCCTCCTCTTCCACAATGGTTTCTGGGTCATAAATGTAGGAGCTGTGATGCAGATGTGTCCATTGGGGCCAGGCTTCCCATGGTTTGTTAATCTCTGCATTGTTTCCAGTTGTGGTTTTCTGTGGTGGTCTCCTTTTCCAGCAAAGGGGACTGTTTTGATGTGGAGTGATAGCTGCATTTATCCTTGAGCATAAAGACAGTATTTAGAAAGTAGTAAGGAATTAATGCTGGCCTAGCAAAGTGGCAAAGTAGGTTATTTTTCACCCTCACTGCACTGAAAACTTGTTTACATCACCAAAGCCATAGAGAAGAAGCATCTGAGGTGTTCTTTAATTTCATATTTCAATTACTCTTTAAAGTGGCCTACAATTTAAGAGATGTAGGCCTGGGAAATAACATAGTGACTCAGGCTTTGCACTCATATTACACAACTTAGAGAGACACAGGGAGTTCAGTGAAATACATCGTATCTAAAACTGTTTTAAGAACAAGCTTACAGTTTGTTTTCAAGAAAACAGTTCCAGTATTTGAAGTTTCCTGTATTTATTTTACATTAATAAAAGCATGAAGCTGAAAAAATCCTAAACTTAAAACTAGATTTTCTTTAATTGATTTAATTGCTTTTTAAGCAAAAATTACTACTTACTTTTATTGTAAAGATTACATACTCTCTTTGTAAGTATGAGCTATGCAACAAGGAGCCAGAGGTTAATTATTATTGTCTCAAGTGAATACCAAAGACAGAATAGGCCTGTTTAGTCTTTATTTCATGGAGAATGAGCTCCCCATGCAAATTGCCCAAGCTGAGCAAAAGGGTCTCTGAGTTTAAGTTTGATTGGAAATATTTAGGCCCCTCAGTGGTAATGTATTGTACTTAAAACTCATGCACTCACTTTCATTTTGTGTGTGATTCATAACTGAATCAAAGACTGGTGGTAACACCCAGATGACCAGTGCGATAGGGAATAAAGATGGGGTATAATTAGGTGACATGTGTAGAGCCATCCAAATAGTAAACTCAGAACTTGAGATAAGAAAAACATAGTTTTTCTGGCCGTTTGTGATTAATTTGATGTAAATACCAGCTCTGTAATGTAGCAGCAGATGTAAACAGGTGGAACATGGAGAATCATTTTATTTATTAAATGATTTTTTTTCTCCTACTTGACTTATTGCCAGGAGGCAGAGCTCTGATCGTTTCATTTCCTCCATGGGCCAATAGCAGCTCATCGAAGGTAATAAAAAATAAAGTCAGATAACAGGCTCCGTCACCAGTTTTCCTCTGGGCAGATCTCGATATGTTAATACCTTGTAACATGATGAGCAGCTCAGTTAATCCTTGATGTTTCATCACAGTTTATCTATGGTTCTTCCCTCCATCATGAGCTGTGAGCCCTATTCGATCCTACATGCCAACAAAAAAATAACAAGCACATGCTTAGTTTTTCCTCTGGTCTCTCCAGCTTCTCCTTCCTTTACCTTTTAGGGTGAAAAAAAAAAAATAACAGCTCTACTTAAATTGCCTGCTGCAGTCTTTTGGTTTAGAAATGACCTCTGGAGAAAAAAAAAATCCCTAAGGTGAGCTGAGCCTATATAAATAAGAAGTCTGTGATTTTCTCATTCTAAACTTAGATCCTCACAAAATTAAGGCATGAGTTAGAGAACAGCTGATGCTAATGTTCATATAATGCTTACTTCTGACCATGATGGTGGAAAGCCTCAGGAGTCTTTGTTTACTTCTGAGCCTTGTGAAGTCGTATCTGCAGCCATTATCAGTGGGCAGTTTTACATTTGATTGACATGCATATCCTAAAAATAGACTTAGACATTAAAGCAACAGCTTATTCCTCTTCTATCTGACCAAGAAAAACTATTTTAGTAATGTTTTACATTTTGTACCACACAAAGAGTTAAACATTTCTTGCTGTGGAGAATCTCCACTTTAAAAATAGAAAATGGTACAGCATTTCTGGCCCCTCCCCGACACCGCATCTACCAGCCCTTTTCCAAGTATTTCTGAATAGAGTTCAGTGTTGAAGCCTTTCTTCAGGCAGTGCACAGGAACCTTTGAGAAAGTCTGAAGGGAAGGAAAAAGTAGGTAGAAAGCCAGATGCTAATATTTCTTCTGGGTAGAGAACTTGTGCTTATGACACCTGCTTGTTAACAGACAAAAACACCAGCCCAAGTATGTCTGCAGACATTGCTGTTGAAGGGAACGGCATTAAGCAAATCCTCACGAAAAGAAAGCTAGCAAATGTAGAGGAATGTTCTTCTAAGCGAAAAGCTAGCTGGGGTATTCTGACCAGTCAAGGTTAGTATAGCAGCCATTGCAGCAAACTATATTGACCTATTTTTGCAAATACTAACTTGAAACTGTGGGTGCTTTCCGGAATGTGAATTTTGAGATGTGGATGTATGGTATGGCATAAGACTGCATCGTGTTTTCATCTTTTAGTTTTTTGAAAATCCATCTCCTGATTCTCCACTTTGATTGTATATTAAAGACAATGATAAACTTTTAGAGTCTGTGTTAAACCTCTTTTCATTTTAGGAGTTATCTCTAAGTTGGCATAGAAATGGAAACAGCCTATTAAGCAGGAAAAGACTGTTTACAATATGGAAAATTTAAATCATGTAAATTAGACCATAAACTGGAAGGATGGTTTAGTAAGAAAATGAGTGCAAGGTCTTTGTTGAAATGTCCTCACATTTTGTGGATGTTAATAATATAAAATTATATCAAATATAAAAAAGAATGAACACAGTAGTTACAAGAACAGTAGTTATGGGAGAAATTTTTATGTTAAAAAAGAGAGAATACCTTAGCAAATAACATGGCACCAATATAGTCCATAAAAGATTTAAATGCTGGAAATGTAGAGTCTGAAACAAAATGTCATCCTCTCATAACGGTTATATGTACTATGTAATAGGGTTTGAAGATGGCTATTTATAAATCATTAGTTTTCAGACAGGACAATTTTATGCTGGACACATGTCATTTCTTTAAAAGATTGAAACAAGCAATTGGATTGTTCCTTCTCACTACAAATGCATCTCCTAATTAAATGTTATCAGTATGCCTAGATAAATAGAATAAAATAGAGAGCACAACGGCCTGAGTGAAAAGTTGACTACAAAGGAAACAGGAAGAAACAAAGGGGAAAATGAGCTGTCATTTTAAGACATGAAAACCTAATTCAATGATCTAAAAATTGTTATTTTGTTGTGTGTTTATTATGTGCTGTGTTTAGCAACAGTTGTTGGGAAGCATCAACAAGTAATCTCACACCTCCTTTTAAGCTTTTATGACTTCAATGAATATGGTGAATACAATAGAGATGAAGATCTTCCAGATTTTTCTTAAATGAAGGGAAAATTATCTCTGTGGTAGACCTCTGAAAGTAGTGTTGATTGATGTGTGGGGGATGGCAAAATATCACCTAAATGAATCTCTTGTATCTTAGTGTTGACAGACACTCCTTTGCAGGTTGAAAGTAAACTATAAAAGTATGTCCCAAACCTAATCTTGTCAATGATCTTTGATCTACTTTAAACATACTGAAATTATGGTAAATGGGAAAAGGCCTATGTTTTGAGGGAAAAAAAACAATACTTAGCAAACTTCTATTAGATTGAGCTCCAGAATTTTCTAGCACTATTAATATGAGTATAAATAGGTCCAGTCCTGATAAAGGTCATTTGATGATAAGGATCAAAATTTTAGGAATGTATCCTAAGCATATATGTAGGGGTATTCACAAAGGTAAGTGAATCTGCTGGTTTCCTAAATCTGGAAATCATTTGAGGGCCAGCAAAATTTTAGATAGGTAGAATTATGATTTACCAATAGGGAGATTTTTAGGGGCTTCAAATCAAGAGTTCAATTACATTGGATTATCTATCTAGATATATAAGCTGGAAATGAAATCTCAGGTTGAGAGGAGAGGATTGGTCTAGAGATAAACAATTGGGGTAACCAACATGTGAGTGATATTTATACCCAGAAAATGATTCAGAGAGTAAAAGGTATTTGCCCCCAGCCAAGCTTGCCAAGATGATTTGATTCTTAGAACCCACATAGTAGAAAGACAGGAATGTCTCACCACAATTTGTTCTCTGACATCCACACACATGTGGCAGCCTGAATGTATGTATGACACATGTACATATACACACGCAAGCACACATTAAATAATTAAATGTAATAAAAGTATTAATCATTCATTGATATGTGACAAGTAGTAATATGGCAGTCATAAATGATGTCTATTATATGGTAGTTATGTAAAATGTTACAGAATTTTATGTTGTGACATTAAACAATGACTAATATAGCTAAATTAAACAGAGTACTGGCATGCTCTCTGATTTCTGCAATCTCAGCCTACTGGAGGCTGAGGCAAGATGATTGCTCTGAGTTTAAGGCCAGCTACCTATTGAGTTTTAGTATGGCCTGGACGACAGGGTGATACACTGTCTAAAAACCTTGAAAAGAGAACAGCAAACAGATTCAAAACAGTGTGAATAGTATGGTTGCATCTCAATTTTAAATGCTTATTTTTAAAAAATTATGAATAGTGGATATGTAGAATTGCCATTCACCAACAGCAGGGTTTTAGGGTCTTCAAATCAAGAACTCACTTAAGTTGAATTGCCTGTTTAGACATCTAAATGAAGAAGTTGAATAGCCAGATTGAAATTAAGTTTCAAATTTAGAAGAGAGGACTGGTCTGGAGATACACAATTAGGGTACTCAACCTGTGGGTGGTATTTATACCCAGGAGACTAGTAAAGATCTCAAGAGCTAGAGAAGAGAAACACAGTCTTTGCTTGGGACAATGAGGATCCAACATGGAGAGGAGGCGGTGAAAAGAGAACATCTGAGTCAGTAAGAGCTTATTCCTAGCAAAGAAACATCAAAACGGTCAATGCTTATGAGGTTCTTGAAAACCATAGGCCTAACTTAAAGACCATGGGATGATAATTCTGTTTAAACCAGTGGGGAAACAAAATAAAAAGTAGCTGCTTTTAAGGAAACAATGGGTTTGCTTTTAGAAATACTTTGAGAAGTCAGGACACTATCTGAATGAATGCTCCAATGGGGACACTGAGATTTATGAGGGGAATGAGGCAAACTCCTAGATTGTGGAATTGTCCATATATGCATGATGACTGGTCCATCACTGTGACCATTTCTTATCTGCTCATCTCACTTATGGATTATAGATTTAAAAGGTTTGATGACCTAAAGCTCCATAATCTTAAGTTATTCTTTCTTCCATTCTTATATGTACTTATTTTGTTTCTTGTAAGAAACATTCACTGTGAGAAAAACAATTAGGATCCAATAATCAAAACTGAAATGCCATGCCAAAACCATTTCCCTCTGTATTTGCTTCAGCATTTCCTGACATTTATTCACATATAGTAAGGAAAAAGAAACCAAAATTATGCTGTGTGACAATTAGAAACCATGGGAAACGTCACACTGATGACTACTAATTTGCATGATGCTAATAATCTATTTATTTGTTCAGAAACTCAATAATACCAAAAGCCCATGCCAAAGTACAACATTACATAATGTTTAATGTTTGTTTTATCTGTATGAGTGATAAGAGTTTTCTGAGGATGTCTGTATGTGTACCGTTTGCATGTCTGGTGCCCTTGGAGATCAGAAGAGGCAGTTTTATATTCTAGAACTGTAAATTATGGATGCCTGTGAACCACCCTTTGGGTGTTGGGAACCAAACAGGGTGTTCTGCAAAGATAAGTGACCTTAACCACTGGGCTCTCTCTCTCCAGCCCCCAAATAGTCTCCAGGGTTTCTGTGTGTGCTCCTGGTTTTGTTTTGTTTGTTTGATTTGCTGGTTTATTGATGTTTGTAGTTTGTTTCTATTTTGACTTTTTTTTCTTTTTTGGTTTATTCCCCCTGTCTTTTCTTTTCTTTTTTTCTGAAGGAGAATGGGGATATCAGGAAATTAGGTGGGTAGGTAGGTGGGGAAAATACAAGAGTTTGGAGAGTGGAGGAGAAAGAAGATGATCAAAATATATGAGAAAATGTTAATAACAACTTTTAAGAAGAAAGGACAAAAGTATAACTTTGCTATTTGACTTGCAAATGAAATGTATTATTTTATTTCACTGGCTTTGCATGATATCTTCATCAGGAATCGTAAAAATGGCCACTAACATCTACCAATCCCAACTACGACCAGAGTGTTAAGAAGAAGCTAGTAGGATCTGTGGTCATTTGTAATTATGGTCTAAAGATAAACTGAGCTGAAGTCAGCTGAGAACAATTATGTATATCTCTTTGATTCTAATAAACTCAGCAGTGGGTGTTAACTGTTTTCTTTGACAATTTTTATTATTTATATGATCAGATATTTTCTTCTGTATGGAGGATTTCAGAAACTGGGAATCAATTGTAACTTTTTTTAGAGAGTTGTATGCACCTAAAAGTTCTAGGGGGAAGAAACATGAAAATATTTATTTTATAAACATCTTATTTAAATGTGTGTAAGCACTAGGCTAAGTACTTTATTAGTACTGACTTCAGTCCCATGAAGGAGGTGGAATTATTGTCACATTTGCAGCTATAGAAAGATGAGTTTCAGACACTGACTTCCAAAGGTCACACGGGTTGTTACACGGGTGCTTGATTTTGATAGCAAGAATATCTGATGGCCAAGTTCAGCATACTTTCCTGGAAGTACCATTGATCTATAGTGGTTTACTGGTATGATTAGATTATCTGCCTCAACCTAAAACTTTTTTCTGAAAAAGATCTTCAGATTCATTTCTCTTGATTTGGGGATATTTATAGAAGCAACAATTCAGTGAAGACACTGAACATTTAGTTCATTTCCTTACCATTCACAGTAGCAGGTTTTTTTTTTCCTTAGCTTTTCTATTTCTGTTTCTGTCCAACCCCATAGGCATAGGCTGTCTGATGAGATAATGAATGACTCACAGTGAACAATAAGAAATTAATTAGAGTAAGTTGCATGTCCATGTAATTTAGCATATTATTCTGTAGCGGTGAAGAGACTAGCTAAATCTGGGCTAGCATTATTATAAGGAAATTTTCAGAGAGGTGATGAGAATACAAAGATGAGGTCAGTCTCAGTTCTTGAAGACAATGGTTTTGACAACACATTACTTCCCTCATACTAAGCATGTCCTTGAGAATTTCTGTTAATCTGGTTGTTTGAAGGCACACAACACCATTAAATGCCTAGAGACTTATTTGTAAACTCATGTGAGAAATGATGGACCAAATACTGTTGAGTCTGAAGCTTACATATGTTTGGGGACTTCTTTAAGTTCTCATTTTACAGAGTTTTGCAAAGGATTCTTGTCAACTACATTCTTGAACTTAAGTTGCCTTGGATTCATAGTGAATCTGAACCCATTGCAAAGAACACAGTTGATTTAATATTTTATAACTAGGGGAGCTATAAAATGACTAAACTTTTCCAAATGAAATGAAAAGGTTACCTGAAAATGCCACTGATTCTCACCTGCTTACAATTCCCTGTTTGAGATGTGTGATGCAATTGCTATTTGGGAAAATATTTTTTTAAAAATCAGGAGTACCCAAACTCCCAAGTCCCAAGTCTTATACATCGTTGCTAAGTTTACTCTTCAGTGAGTCTAGATATCACTTCATTGTTGTGGCTAAGATTTGGGACATGCCAAGACTATGGCACGATCGTACCATAGCCAGGGACAGAAGTAAAAGTAAAATGCTTTCATTTCATGACAAGATCCATAGTCTTAAGGATAAAAACATGCTAGGGTTACTATTTATCAAAGAGGTAAATCACTGAGGAAAAAAAAACTAAAACAATTTTTGAAGATAAATCAGATTTTTTTAAGCAACATGTCATCATATTACAAGGAGCTTTGAGCTTCTTAAAATGGTTGAACACAACTAGTAAACGACAAGTGATTATTTTTTTCATGCTGCTAAAAAAAAGATGAGTCGGATTTATCTCAGCAGTGGCTGGCTTGAAGGGCCATGGGGAGATGGCGACTTAGGTATGGTATAAATTTTTATGAAACTATATATATAGATAGATATAGATATAGATGTATATAGATATATAGATATAGATATTAAACAATGAATGTTTTTGTTCTTGTAATGAGATATTTACAAGGCAGAGCAGGCTCTTCCCATGTAATAATAAATCAGATGTCTGGGAGCTAGTGCTGTTTCTAAATATAGATAGTCAACCTTGCATAGCTCCACAGACCATAGCAGGATGAATTTGATTAGCATAATGAAAGTTACAGATTTTTTTAAAAATTCCATACTGATAATTCCTTTTGATGAGTTAAGCTGAATATTTTTCAAGTAAAGATTTTATTCCCTTTATCCTAGATTCTCAAATTGTAAAGATTGAAATATTACAAATAGCTATATATGAAGGTATTTATATCTTGTTTGATCATGGAAAAATATATAAATATAATATAATTCCTGTCCACGTGGAAAAGTATGATATTTAACATTGAATATGTTTGAATAGATATTTGTAACTTGCAGTTGCTGTATTTCTGATATTGACAGGAAAAAACAGGGATGAGTGAAAACACTTTAAAACAGAAGTTAGAATGTAATATAATACCCTTTGATTCTCATGTTACCAAGATTAATTACAGAAATTCTCCTCTAAGAAATTAAAAGAAGCAAGTGATGTGAAGTCATTTGGGAGTTAGTCAAGTGGAATTTAACACAGATTTTTTTTTTCCTGTCTGTCTGTTTGTTTGATTTTTCAAGACAGGGTTCCTCTGTGTATCCCTAACTGTCCTAGCTCATGCTGGCCTCAAAGTCAGAGATCTACCCGCTCTTGCCTCCCAAGTGCTGGGATTGAAGGTGTGTGCTACCATCGCCGAGCTAACAAATAGCTTTTGTATAGGGTAGTGTGCATATTTATAAATAATTCCTTTCATAGGTTGATTCATTTATTGCTTGACTAATCCAGAAAGAAAAAAATGGTAGTGTGGTTATTTATTTTGGCAAAGATGGGACCAACTATTCTGATAAACAAAACATTAGAATACAGAGGAGGAGAGCTTCCTGGGAGGACTGTGGAGGAGCCCTCAGCTCCAGACCTTGTTAGCTTTGTTGCTTCTTAAAGGCCTTCACACCTCTGGAAAAGATTGGGCCTAAAATAAACTTCAAAGGTCATGTTTTTTAGGCCTTTGCCAATTTTCACATCGAGTTGTTGTGTTAACTAGCGACAATGGAAAAATGGGTAGTCATAATGAAAGAAAATCATACAATTTGACATCTGTCTTTAGGATAAATAAAAAATACGGAACTTCATTACATCATTAAATAGGAAAAAACCTGACATTGTAAATATTATAAATGACTGAATTCAGTCATATATCTAAGCATTGATTATTTGAAACTCAGCATTTCATTTTAAATCAAAACTTTTAGTGATGAACAAATGTGCATTATTTGTGAAGCATTACATTTCATCTTGGAATCTAGGTCACAGCATATATATAGAGGTCGGAAGACAACTACTGGGAATTGGTTCTCTCCATCCATCATGTGGGTTACAGGGATCCCATTAAGTTAACAAGCACCCTTACCTGCCGCCTACTGAGCTGCTGCACTAACCATAAAATTATTTTTCTTTCTTTTTTTGTGAAAAAATATGTATATGTTCATAATATAGACATACATATATTCACATATATGTGTGTGTGTACATGTGCGTGCATGCGCGCACACATTTGGATGTATGTCAGTTTCCATGTATGTGGGTGTGCACACGTAAAGTGTTTAGGGTACATGTGAAGTGATTAGACTAGTGCCATATACATAGTGAGTCTATTTAACATTAACTATTGCCACCATGACTTACATGTCACAGTAAAGAGAAAATCTATTCTTGCCCCTCTACCTTAATATTGTTTTCAATAAAATACTATTATACCATTAGATATGAAGACATTGTTGATTTGCAGGCAACCTCAACCCCCTATGTCATCCTCATGTGCTCACTTATTTTCCTTGTCACATGTATCCAGATTGTGGTCAGTGGGATTATTTGGGTATCATTTATAGGGTTCTGGTCAAGCTTGCGGCAAAATGATAATGCTAAATCATGGGTAGAATCAAGTGGACTTTTGAATTCTCTAAAAGGTGGAAATAATGAAATCACTTGAATATTCAACAAAAATTTAAGTTTTATGAAATAAATATCTAAAATTTGTTTAAATAAATTATGAAATTATTGGAAATAAGTACAGAAGAATGTTGTATTCAAAGTGATTTTATATCAATTTATATAGTAAAATTAATCATAACCGCACACGCACTTGTAATAATTTTCTTTATAGTAATACCAATAATAATTGGTGGCTTCAGTAATTGACTAGTACTACTAATAATTGGAGCCCCTGACATAGCATTTCCATGAATAAACAACATAAGCTTTTGACTTCTACCTCCTTCCTTCCTTCTTCTTCCTGGAATCATCTATAGTAGAAACAGGAGCAGGAACAGGTGAACAATCTACCTGCCTTTAGATGGTAACTTAGCCCCTGAAGGCACATCTTTAGACCTATTTTCTCACTACATCTAAGTGGCATTTCGTCAATTCTAGGAGCTATCAACTTTATAACCACCACTATTGCTATAAAACCCCCAGCTATAACACAGTACCAAACCTCCTTATTTGTCTGATCTGTCCTCATTACAGCTGTTCTTCTCTCCCACCCCGTTGTAACTGCAGGGCAAATGCAGCTAAAATTATTTATCCTATCCTATGGATTTAATAGGGGAAGAAAAGTAGAGAAAAAGGAAGATACCAGTACCCACAACCATGCTATTTTGTGAATATTTTCTCTTTAGTCAGTGGTTATTTCTTAAAATTTATCTAAATAAATGTTTTCTGGCAATCCTATTCTGCTTATGTATTCATTTTCAAAGTTATGGTATTATCTATAATATCCAACAGAGGCAGGATGGGGCTCTTTTTTTGTTTTTGTTTTTCATTTTTTTGTTTGTTTTTTGGTTTTGTTTTAAATATTTATTTATTACTTCAGGTTACATCTCCATCACAGTGCCCTCTTTCCACCCCTCCCAGTCCCGCCCTCCCACCCTCTACCCCCTATCTCTTCCATCCCACTCCTCTGGAGTGGAGTGTGCCTACATAACAGTCCCCCGCCCCAGTTTAGCAGTCATATGAGGGCCAAGAGCCTCCTCATACACTGGGCGCTTACAAGGCAGCCCCACTAGGGCAAAATGTCTCATTGACAGGAAACAAGGTCTATGTTCCTGTTCCCTTTGGTGCATTAGTTGTAGTATAGTTATCCTGTACTATATGGTTAAAATCCGATTATAAGTGAATAGATGCCATGTGCATCCTTCTGAGTCTGGGTTAGCTCACTCAGGATGAGCTTCTCTAGTTCCATCCATTTGGCAGCAAATTGCATGATTTTGTTGTTTCTGATGGCTGAGTAGTATTCCATTGTGTTTTTGTACCACCGTTTTTTTTTTGTTTTGTTTTGTTTTTTGTTTTTTTTTTTTTATCCATTCCTCAGTTGAGGGACATCTGGGTTGTTTCCAGTTTCTTGACTGGGGCTCTTTAAATTGCAAGAAAAACATGATGAATCTTTTTAACTGCTTGAGTGACCAAGAGAGGGGTAGTAGCATATGATGTATCTTTTTGAAGAGGAGAAGAGGAGAGTTCATGCAGGAAGACTACTTTTCCTACTGGGTGGGGTGTAAGAGTTACCTGAGAATAGGAAATTGAGGGTTATGACATGTAGGTGGGGAGCTAAGTGCCTTGGCCTAACCCCACCAAATACATGGAGAATAAATGATCTACCAGTGAGCCTTTGAGAGTATTAGCATCATTTCAAAAATAGTTGATCCTGTGTCCCTTTTGATAACCTTTTCTAGGACCTACATAAGCTATACCATGTTTCAGACTTGGGGTCAGCTACTTGACCATCTTAGCAACATGCTTCATCTCATACACGTCAGGACTAGGACAGTCTGAGGCCTGAGGTTAGGAGAGATAAAAGGGCAGGCTTAGAATGTGAAAACATGAGTCTGGTTGTTAGCACTGTTAAAAAATCAATAAATAAATGCTTTCCTAGTTATATATGGAAAAGCAAGTAATCTCAGCTTTGGGACTTTTTTTTTTGATCAATCCTTTTTAGTTGATAATTCAGTAGATACTGTAAATCTGAAGTAAGTCTAGAGCACATCCAGCCATCTTGATTCACCAACTCGCTAGCTGGATCTTTCAGCTAAAGATCAATTTTCCTAAGATATGGGAATAGTAACTGGATCACCTTGTTAAATGTGAATAGTTATATTATATTGGAACTTATTGAACCTAATAGAGTTAACATTGACCCACACCATTTTGTTGTCATTCTTTTTGACAGGATCCTGGGCAGATCGATCCCCACTGCATGAAGCTGCAAGTCAAGGTCGTCTTCTTGCTCTGAGGACATTATTATCACAAGTAAGCTATTGTATTATAATTCAAAATAAGCTCCCTTCCCATGAACATCGAACACTGTCAAAACCAATCCACTCAAAAGTAGTAAACTTTCTTAAGTGTATCTACTACTCCTTCTTTATAACTTGTATCAGATAAGACAATAGTTTTCTTTCTTACATGAATGTTTATTATAATGCTATGTCTTCCTATTTCAAGTTTCACTCATAGCATATTTTGTCATTAACAAAAATATTTAGAAATTAGTGGTTTTATTTCTCTATTATTTATTAAGCACTCTAAATATGCTTTATTTTGTGTGGTATTTATAGCTAAGTATTGACTTAGTTCATTCATATGATAGCTCCAAAGGGGTGATCAGATTAGATGTGGAGACAGCATATTTTACATTGTGGTAATTTATGAAATATTATGGCGAATTACCTGTGAAGGTAGTAGAATGTTCATTTCTACACCTACCTGCTTCCATAGAGTGAGCAGAGGGAGCAAGAAAAGCATAGAGTCCTCCTGCAAATAGAAAGTGGCCAAGCTTGGATCAGTACATTACATATTTTCAGCCTCCAGTCTGACTGTAATGTATACTCAGTGTGCTGGCATTAATGATTCCCAATGTCACACGAAAAGGAATTTCTCAGATACCTATGAGAAATGAAGGTTCCTAACAGTCTATCTCTAACAACACTTGACACTTGAGGCAGCCAAAGACTATCCCCAGGTTCATTTTCTCACCTGTAACATGAAGATATGTCCAAGGTGTTCCCTTGGAGTGTCCAGCCCGGTGACATCCATGTGACTTTTTGGTCATCACTTCATGTTGGGGAGGTGGGGTGAACCTCTATATAAAGGTCAATGGTTTCAAAGGTTAATCCCTTGGAGAGGGTCACACAGTGTTTTCAGAGGAAGGCAGTCCTATTGTTTCTCTGTGTGTCTCCTTTGCACAGATATGCCAGCCAAGGAGAGGGACAGTCTCCCGCAGAGCCCTCTCACATGCTCCCATCATCGGTCACATTAGGGTGTAACAGCACCTCCAAACACCAGACTGCTTACTAGGAACTCAAGATCTTGGAAAGGATGAGAAGTGTTTAAAACTTCACTTGCTAGCAGCAAAGAAACAGTGTGACTGTCTATGCCAGTGACTTCATGTGTTTCCTTGTTACAGCTTATGACACTCAGTACTATGTTAGGAGAATCTTGCCTTGAAACATCATATAAAGTTCTTAGTAAAATGATCAATAATGGACAATGAATTACTATTGATCCTCCAGAAGGCAAAGAATCTTATATCTTAATAATTTTATATGATTTAGCCTCATATTATAAGCTTAGTTGGCATAGGGTAACTGTTTATTAAGTTAGAGAATGGAATGAGGTCTCTTATTTTCCACCCACTGGAATTAGTAATAATTACTGTAAAAGTATGATCCCATTTAAGTCTCATGACCACTCTAAAGCTTAGAACTCAAAATATTTGTTCAAATTGCCATAATTATGTTGTGGGTCAGGATTTAAACAAAATTCTAATTCTGAAGATGTAGTTTTCAATCTTACTGTATAGCTTTATCTTTGCTATTAAATCAATAACTAGTTAGTGACTCATTTATAAATCATTTATTAAAATTTATTTTCCAGTCTAGATTGACTCTTGATTTTTATAATCACAATAAAAATATTCTATAAAATAAAAAATAGAGAATCATCATCCCACTAAAAATCTTAAGAAAACCAACTCTAAAGAAAATGTACCAGAATCTAATAACAAAATATTTGACATTATTAGGTAACAGTGCTACAGTAATGACAGGGCACTTAAGCCTCAATCGTGTTTGTGAATGGGACATATTAGAATGATTATATATTTATAGACACAGTTTGTTGAAATATGTATATACTATAAAATGATCAAAGAAAGTTAGCTTTTCCATCTCAAACATTCTAAAGTCAATTTTGATTAACACTTAGTAATTCTGCATATTTATTAAGTACAGTATAATGTTTCAACACATATATTTCCTGTGACTGGGCAAATGAGAATAAGTGATTTATAAGAGTAACTGTTGAATTACTGAGACCAATTATCCTAAAAGAAACCACTCAGGAAAGGTCTATTTTGGCTCATGATATCATGTAGGGGAAATTCGGTAGTTGATACTATGGCTAGGGTGAGAAGCCACTGGCCACACAGCCTGTTATATTAACACGTCAAAAGCTGAGAACACTGAATAGAAGCAGCAGAAATATAACCCATTAACCTCTCCTGGTTGAAAGTGATTTACTTCTGTCAGTTAGACCTTTCTTCTAAAAAGCTCCAGGACAGAACCACAAGTGAAAATGAGATACGGAATATCAAGTAAGCATCTGACACAGAAAGACAAATACCACATGAAGAAAAGCTTTAAAAAGTTGACTTGAAGACAGACCAATGACTACCTGAAATCAAAGAGAGTTTTAGAACATGATCAGATGGCATCCCTGTAACCAAACATGCATACTGTGTGTAACTAGAAGAGGGGGTTAAGGAGTTTCAACAACTGACCGGCTCAACGGCTAAAGTAGAAACCAACTGGCTAGATTCTTTCACTTTGTAAACAGCCTCTGTGACATTTACAGGGGTGATCTTGTGCACCTTCTTTTCTCACCGTAGGGATATAATGTAAATGCAGTAACCATAGACCATATCACCCCACTCCATGAGGCCTGTCTGGGTGATCACGTGGCATGTGCAAGGACTCTCCTAGAAGCTGGAGCCAATGTAAGTGTAAAAAGTAAATAAAGAATTTCACATCTACTAACCAACAGAAGCCAAGTTCTCATTTTCCTTGTCTTTCCTTCTTTCGTAGTAGTGTTGAAACCATAACAATACAAACAGTGCCCTAGAACTGCCTCAGCCTCCTCAGGAGGCTCTGCAAAGGAAGCTCAGTCATTGTGGTGGTGGTGGGGGGGGGCACTGAGGCCCTTTAGATTTTCTGTTTTTGTGAATCCAAATAATAACAGATGAGCACTTGTATCTTATCTCTATAACACAATATTTTTATTTATAACACTTATATTTATTAGTACCTAACAAACACCTATAAAATACCTAAATCCTCAAACCTAAAACCTATAATCTAAAACCTATTTTAATTTCCTTAAAAGGATATTAATATTCTTAGCGTAAGTCCATGCAGTATAATCTGATTTGCAGCAGTCCCAGCAGTCAGTCCCTTTCAAACTTAGTGTCCTCCTCCATTGGACCCAGATTTGCCAGTTCACAATGCCAGTTTATTTCAACCACCAAACTGTCACCAGTTTATAAAGTCAATCTGTTCCAACTCCCAAACTGAGGGCGGCTCAGGCCGCTTCTAAACTCTTCTCGCTGTTGCTCACTCTTCCAGGGCTCTGGAGCCCCAAGACAAACACCTTTAAGGAACTCTCTCTCCAGTAGTCCTGTTGCTTCCCACAGCAACAGATGTCATCTGCACAGCTTGTATGGTTTCTTAGCCACACCCCTTCAACAGGACAGTTTGCAGAAATATGGTCTCAACTGTGCTCTCTATCCATTTCAGCAAGCAAAAATGATGCCAAGCTTTATGTGTTGCCAGATGCCAAGCTGAACTGCATACTAATTCATGTCTCTTTGTTTATTTTCTGAACAAGTTTTTGGAAATAAATTCTCAGAAATAATAGCTTTGGTTCATGCCAGTATTCCTGGGTCTTTGGAGGCAGGATAATGAGGAGTTCAAAATCGTCCAATGTAGTAAGATGGAGACTAGCTCAGGTGACATGAGATCCTCTCAAAATACAGACATACATATATACATACATACTTATACACAAACACCCACCAACACACACCGTGATATCTCAGAATAGAACCAATATACCATATTTAAATATCCCCCAGTAAAGAGTCCTGTTCTTTTCACCATTAGTTGTTTCTTTCTCTTTTGGCTTACTGTTGAATTTGTTTGGGTTCTATACTTGAATGTTGGTTTTTCAATGAATTTCAATAGTAACGTGCCCATTCTTGTAACTTTTCTTCTATATAGTGTTTCTATTTATCCCTTGAAGGTTTAAAGCTTCTCTCATTGATGTATTTGAAGTAAATACACATCATCATATTTACAGTGCATATCTCCTAATTAGCAAATCCTGTCATTTTTGGCAGTAGATAACAAGTTCCTTAGTTGTGCATGATCTCCGAATCTCATTCTCAGATTTTGGGTTTTATTTAGGTAAATGCAATCACGATAGATGGTGTGACTCCCTTGTTCAATGCATGCTCACAAGGCAGTGCAAGCTGTGCAGAACTTCTTTTGGAATACGGTGCCAAAGCCCAACTGGAGTCCTGTTTTCCATCTCCAATGCATGAGTCTATCAGTAAAGGTCAGTTAAAAAGGGGAAATATCGCTGGGCATGCATACTCCTATTTGTCTCTCAATGTATTATACTTCTGTTGAAAACATGAGTGGAGGTACATGGTTCAAGAGTTGAGCATTGACAAAAACTGAAGCTGTCTTTTCTTTGTGTTGGCAGGTCACCATGAGTGTCTCGACATTTTGATATCCTGGGGCATAGATGTTGACCAAGACATTCCTCATCTCGGGACTCCTCTTTATGTAGCTTGTGTGTCACAGCAGTTCCATTGCATCTGGAAGCTTCTTTATGCTGGTACTTTTTCATTCTGTCCATGCACGTAGATGATTATTTGTTTATCTAAGTTTCTTTTAAGTCACATCTCGTTGATAAAATGTTCTTATTGTAAACATTATTACTTATGCATGCACAATATACTAAAGATACTTACACTTGTTAAGAATACTTCAAAGCTCATAGGTGAGTATACACTCTCTATGGGCTGCGTCTGAGTCATCAGTATACCATGTTACATAATTGAGTGGAAAAGCCTTTCTTGTAATCTGTCATAAAATTAAGATTCTCCAGACTTAATACAATGTTGCTATGTATGTAAACAAATCCCACAAAAATGTAAGGATTCTAAGTGCTTGGATAACTTTATTGCCTACCAATCATAACATCCATGGACTGTCCCAGACTTTGTACTTTCAGTACCTTCGTACTTCCTGTCTTCTCCACTTACAGAAAATGATTAAGTTCCTCAAAGGTCAGCTTTTGCTCCATGAGAAACAATCCTAATCCATTCAGGCTTTGGTGGTCTCCCTCACATTAGAGCAGGGAACTCCTTCAAAGTAATTTATGCTTCCCTCATCATCTATTTTTCCCTAGAAGAATGCCTCTGTCATGTGGTACACACTAAGAATATATGAGAATGAGACACCAGGTTTTCATGCTGTTTGTTTTCTTTGTGGCTATCATTTGCTTCTGGTATATTCAGACCTGTAATTTTAACAGCCGCTTTACATATGACTCACATTGTCTTAGCTGTCCTATAAATGTCTTATAAGAAGAACTTACATTCACTAATTTATTCACATTGTACAGTCTTCTGTCAATATGTGTAGATTGTTATTTCCCAAACAAATTGCCCAGAAATTTAGTATAACAAATATACTATATGCTTTATTTCCTTTATTCATTTTTCTAGAAATATTTTTCTCACCAGACACTATTTTTTAAAACGTTTATTTATTACTTCATTACATCTCCATTGCCACCCTCTCCCTCCACTCCCTCCTGGCCCCTCCCTCCAACCTTCCACCCCTCACTCATCCCATCCCTCCTGTGTGGGGTGTCTCTGTGTATCAGCCCCCCTCAGTTCATTAGTCACATAAGGTCTAAGAGCTTCCTCTTGTACAGAAGGCATACATGGCCATTCCAGTAGGGTAGGGTGTCCCACTGACAGGTAACCAAGTCCCTGTTTCTGCTCTTTTGGGTCTATTGATTGTAGGATGGTTATCCTAATCCAGTTCTAAGTGAATATATGCCATGTGTATCTTTCTGAGTCTGATTTAGCTCACATATGATGAGCTTTTCTAATTCTGTCCATTTGGTTGAAAATTGCATGATTTCCTTGTTTCTGATAGCTGAGTAGTACTCCATTGTGTAAATGTACCACAGTTTTTTTTTTCTTTTTATCCATTCTTCAGTTGAAGGACATCTGGGTTGTTTCCTGTTTCTAGTCATTACAAATAAGGCTGCTATGAACATAGTTGAGAAGATGTCCCTGTGGGTTGGTGAGGAATCTTTGGATGTATGCCCAGGAGTGGTATGGCTGAGTCTTGTGGTAGAACTATTCCAAATTTTCTAAGATATGGCCAGACAGATTTCCACAGTGGTTGTACAAGTTTCTTTAACATGTGTTAAAGAACATTGAAAAATTGCTTTTTTGGAATGGTTAAATGATTGCTGTTTTCAGGTACTTTGCTTTGATAAAATTGATAAGTTCAATGAAGTTTATGATTTCTTTATGGAAATTTGACCAAGAAACATTTCTCCACTAAACATTTTATATTTGAATAAAATGTCTATTGATATTTTTAATATTCAAATAATATTTGAATAACTAAAAGCTACTATTTCTACTGAAAGTTAAAAGTAGCAAGAGAGCTATAAAAGCACTTAATATAAACTGATTATTGTTGGTATCTATAATTTTACAAACTATCACAAACTGATTCAGAAAAAATGTATGATTTTTTAATAGGAGACAGTTCTTGGTTTCTGACCAAGTACATACTAGACAATGGTTTTGTCATATTTTCATAGTTAATTATAAGCTTCTCATTGCACTGGCATTGAATGACTCTTGTGTGCCAGGCTTGTGCTAAAGTGAATAGCTAGGCAATAGAGAATTTTGGAAGTATAGGCTTATGTTCTTAATGAAAACATTTTCAAAAGTTTGACCTTTTATGCAGACATTATTAATGATATTATTATTTATGCAGATTTTCCACTACAGAGGCATAATGTCTTTAAATGTTTACTGACTGAAACTACACAAGTGAAAACTGACAGGCATATCTATATACATTTTACCTAAATGATTCGCATATCTATATCCATGAGTTTTCAAAAATCCATGAGCTTTCATACCTTAAATGAAAACATGAAAGTAGTACCTTTTCAAATAACTTTGAGCTACTAACTATAATAAAAATAGCTATGAATTTAATCATGCTTTTAGGCTGGTAAGACAGCTCAATGGGTATCTTGCAAGACACTTGCCTTGCAAGCCTTGTGATAGGAACCTTACACTTGGAGACCACGTGAAGATGGAAGGAGAGAACTGGCTCCTTGAAGTTGTCCTGTGACAAAAACATGCACGCTTACACACACATCTCAGACACATACACAAAAAACAATAATAAATAAATAAGAACCTTTTCTAAATTACAAATCTCTTTCTTCTGACACCTTTCCAGATGCTAGTAAAAAATACCCAGATAAGTACTTGAATATATAACTAATGTATATATCTGTATATCCAGAGGTCCCAAGTTTAAGAATGTGTGTATGTAATAAATATAATGATATATATATGTAATGTAAAAAAACAGCTCATTATTCATAAAGGTCGTTTATATGTTAATAAAGGTCCTTCTCCAAGTTGTCATCCCCTCTTTTTCCTAAAAAGGTAACTACTCATGTAATAATTGCTTTTTTTTTTTTTTTTGGTTTTTTCGAGACAGGGTTTCTCTGTGTAACCCTGGCTGTCCTGGACTCACTTTGTAGACCAGGCTGGCCTCGAACTCACAAAGATCCGCCTGCCTCTGCCTCCCAAGTGCTGGGATTAAAGGCGTGTGCCACCACCGCCCGGCTAATAATTGCTTTTTTAAAAAATCATTTCCACCTATTAACATGTAGGTGCTGATGTACACAAAGGCAAGTATTGGGACACTCCATTACATGCTGCTGCTCAACAACCCAGTACTGAAATTGTGAACTTGTTGCTAGAATTTGGAGCAGACATCAATGCCAAGAACACAGAACTTTTGCGGCCTGTCGATGTGGCTACTTCTAACAGTGCTGTGGAAAGAGTACTTCTTCAATATGAAGGTAGGGAGAATACATGAGAATGTTTACAAATGCAAAAATATACTTCCCCAAAATAGATGAAAGTGAAAAGTGCTTTATTACCATGTGAAGTAACAGTGGCATGGAATATCAAGTATTTATTGTGGGAAAAAATTTCAACTTATATCCTATGTAAAGAAAACATGACAGTGTCATGATTTTTATTGCATCTGAACTTTTCTATTACTATAGTATAATATGTTGAACTTGTTTCAGCAATGCATAGTATGTATTCTGATGCAATATTTACTTACAGGCACTATTTTTTAAAGTATTTGAGTATTGGATAATTGAGCCCTAGCTCTAGCACATAGCATGCTAGCACATGCTAGGCCAGTTCTCTATCAATGAGCTACCTCCAAGGAACTGAATATTTCCTCAACCACTCCCTCCCCAATGTTACTTTTTTGTGGGGGGTTCAGAGAGGGTTGGAGTTCTTTCTTGTATCTCAGGCTGGCCTTGAATTCACCTGATAGCTGAGGATGCCCTTGAAATTTTAATCCTCTGCCACTGCCTTTCAAGTACTGGGATTATAGACATGTACCATCATGACTAGTTTATGCAGTGCTGTGGATCAGACTAGAACTCTGTAAATTCTAGGAAAGCAGTCTACCAGCTGGGCTCCATCCTCAACCCATTCATTGACCACTTTAAAGGGCATGGTGCATGTTCTGTGGGAAGGATTTTTACTTTTAAGACTTTTTGTCCTTAAACAAAATTTGTAACACATAGTTCAGAAATATAATTGTAATTTAGAATTTTGCCTTTTTGATATAGATCTTAGTTCTTTTATTTAGATCTCCTTTAAAGATCAGAATTTGTTCTGAAAATTTCAGTGAAACAGTAATTTTGTAAACTTTAAGATAATTATCTTTTATTATTTATTTGTAATCTGTGTGTATGAATGTTTTGCCTACATGCATGTAAGTACATTGCATGCCTGGTGTCTGCAGAAGCCAGAAGAGGGCACCAGATCCTCTGGAGTTGGATTAAGGATGGTTGTCAGCTATCACATGGATGCTGGGAACTAACCCAAGTCTTCTTCTGTAGGACCAGCAAGTGCTCTTAATTGCAGAGCCACCTCTCCAGCACTATGAACTATAGTGCTTTAAAGAACATGTATAGGACATTTCTCAGCCATGGGTTCTCATGAAATATACTTCCAGATCTTAAATTAAACAAAGGCAATATAATGAAAGACATTTGTCATTAGCCAAATAAATTCAATTTTTATGCTTTTGATTAATATATCTTACCATGTATAAACATAATTTTGGTTCTAATAAGTATGTTCATGTCTTCTTGTAGCTACCCCAAGCTCTCTTTGCCAGCTCTGCCGACTCTGTATCCGCAACTATATAGGAAGACAGAGGTTGCATCTAATTTCCCAGCTCCAGTTACCGACATTGCTGCAGAATTTCTTGCAGTATCGATAACACAGTAAATAGTTTTACATTCTTGGAAAATTAAAAAAAATCTCTATTTCATTTTCTTTTTGCAATACAGAATGATAAGGGTGAAAGTGAGTGTAAGTTCATCAACAAAGCAGTAAAATCTCAATGAATTTTCATTTGAAGATTACTCATTAGCTCTGTTAATGAACTTTTATGGTCTTTGGATTATGTTGAAATATATGTACCATCTTAGCATTCTCAGTGTACCTCCTTGATTTAGGGGGGGAAATGAGAATTCTTTGTTTTGTTTTTATTATAGAGTGGAAAAGAAAATTGCATACTTTTATTAAAATTTTAAGTGTAAATTTCATTCTGTGTTACATTTTGAAGGATCTGTATTCTTCAAATAATGGGTTAACTGTAATTTCAGCTATTGTCATTGGTTATCTCTGTGTTTTTAATATTGACAAAAAAGTATTAGAGTGACTGATATGCTTTTTGAAATAAAGATGAATTATGCACTTGCTGTTGTAATGATCAATTTATAGAAGAAAGATTATCTTCCCTCTGTACAAAGATCTCCAATGTGCTTTCACATAGTAGTCTTGTGATAGACCAAAAGTTAGAAGGACTGAAAATTAGTCCTGCCCTTGTCCTAGACAGACAAGGGAGACTAAACACCTGTGAGGGCTATTTGAAGACCTTCTCTCTTCAGTGTTTTCTGATGCTCCTGTGATAGCAGACAGAAGAAAATGGACTTTATGCCTCAATGATGAAGTCCTTAGTGACATCCTGGGGCCATCAAATCATACAGTGAGTAAGAGGGAGTTCTGCAATAACCATCCCAGAAGAGTGGGTGTCAGGGCTCCCTAACTCCTTAGTGTTTGCACTTTAAGTAATTAGGTCACTCTTAATAAATGATCTCCTTGGCTTCTATCTTTGAAATAAGGCCAATGATGAAGGAAGTAGATGAATTCGTTCCATATCCCCCTTCTCTTGTTTCACACTAGAATGAATAAGAGGGCTTTCTTTCCATATACAGTTACATGTACCCCTACTGGAAGGAGGTTAGAACAGGCACATTAATAGTTCCTGAGGGGAAGGTGATAAACATGTGTCTTTGACTGATGAGGAACTACATGTGACTATGACACAGTGTAACCTAAAGAAAACTCAACTCGGAGAAGATTGTGTGGTCTGCACAGAGTCCTAAAGATGAACACACTTATAACCATACTGAAAGGTTTAATTACTTCTTGAAAGAGTAATTTTTTTAGTTAATGGTTCATGGAGATGTAGTTTTAAGATAAGATGCATTAGATGTGTTCTTGCCAGAGGGAACAGAGTAGCAACATGATGTCTGGAAGTCTGTCTTCTGAACCTTCTTTGCTGTGATGATCCTTTTGATCTGAACACATTCCAGCTTCATGACATCTGTACAACGTCGGCTTTCCTGAGACGCTAAAGGTTTACAGGACATAGTTGCTGGCCCTTGAACACACATACTGAGAGTGGATTCCGTGGAAGTCTTCTCAGAGTTAGACATCCTCCCTAGAAAAAGTAGAGTGAAAATAGGGAGGTTTGGATTAATTCAGTCATTCAGATGGTTTCCCCATTTGAATGTGGAGAAAGTGAGAGATTACTGAATTAGCTGAGTTTAGTCACATTTCACTTTGGAAAGGAAAGCTTGAGATAAAGTAAATAAATATCTGTTTAGGGTAGACTTTCTGCAAACATGAGCATGTTGTTCATCCAATTTTCATTCCCAATATATGTATTTAATACTCCAAAAGTATTTTCAAATGTATTTAAGCCCAAAAATTACTTGTAAAAAGATTTAGTAAGGATTTAGGTAATGGCTTAGATGATAAAACAAACAAACAAACAAAACTCTTGTCATATGAACAGAGGACTTGAATCCACCTCTCAGAACCCATTTAAATTTTGAGATCTATGCGATTTTGAATATTTTGATCACACACACACACACACACACACACACACACACACATACTGAGCTAGATTCTCTTGCAAAGTTGCACAGTTGGAGAGGTCCCATGTTGACTTATCAATCAGCATAATTTTAGCAACCATACAGTTTGAATGTTAGATTTTTTTTATACTGTCCTGAAACTATGTGGCCAATATCATTCTTTTATACAGATATTTATATAACAGTGAATAATATCCACCTAGAGGAAGTCTTCCTTTCTGCTTAGGTCAGGTGGGGATTTCACAAATAATTCCTTGAACTTAGAGTATAAGGGGGAAAATAGCCACTGTACTGGTTAGTTTTTGTCAAAGCGAAACAAACTAGAGTCACCTGGGAGAAGGAATGTCAATTGGAGAATTTTCTCCCACCAGGTTGACCTGTGGGACATTTTTCTTTTTGTTTAGTTTTGATACTGTCATTTAATTACATTTCTCCATTCCTTTTCCTCTCTCCAGACATTTCCTTCAAATTCCTGGCCTCTTTTTAAATCAGTTGTTATTGCGTGCATCTTATTTTCTTAATTGTTAATTGATACAAGAAGCTCCAGTTCACTGTGGGCCATACTATACCTAGGCAGGTGGGGCTGTGCTCTATGAGAGAAGTAACCCAGCAAACCAAAGGGGGTAAGCCCGTCAGCAGCACTCTTGTGTAGTCTCTGCTTCAGTTCCTGCTTCCAGGTTCCTGTTTGAGCTCCTGTTCTGCTTTCCTTTTATGATGGACTCTAACCTGTAGATACGATAAATTCTTTTATGCCCAAGTAGTTTTTGGTTAGTATTTTCATCAAAGCCCAAGGCAAAAAGCTGATCAGCTTTTCACCTTGGGAATTGTCACCTGCCCTCTAGGCTCTAAAATCTGTGATTTTCAACCTGTGGGTCATGACCCCTTAGGAGTTTCCTAAGACCATCCTTTCTCAAGGGTCACCTAATACCATCAGAAAACACAGATATTTACATGGTGGGGGCGGTGCACCACAACTTGAGGAACTGTATTAAAGAGTCACAGTATCAGGAAGGTTGAGAACCACTGTCTTAAATCCTTCCTGGGAAAATTACCTAGAGAAAATGAAATTATATTAGATTTAGAGAGGCAAAGGGGGAGACTGTGTAGTAGTTGAAAACTGTCATAATTCCTCTTCTCATTGTATACATCTTTGCCATGTAGCTGTCCCTTTACTGCCCTCAAGAGGTGTAATCTTTGCCTCACAGTTGGGTGGGTCCCATTTCTTGCCATGACTAAGAAATACCTCTGAAAACTTGTGGAAACCGCCTCTTACATTATGACACAAAGCACAAACAAAATGTCAGTGTTAGGTCACCAGGATTTTCTAGTTTGTGAGTCTTATTTAGGATCACACGCCTTAATAAGCTTAATAAGCTAATTTCATTATATTTTAACCATAGGCAATCAGAGTGCAAGATCCAATAGCATATTTTTTGTTACTTTATAGCTCTTGATCTATTTTTCTAAAAACACAATTGAGAACTCTGTATAGTTAAGAAAAAGAAAGATATCTATTCCCACTGGAGTTTCCATTTGTAAAGTGATAGTTATAGCTCATTATATGTTTTTCCATTTGGAACTGACTTGCCATTTGTTGAAGCATGGTCAAAAGAATGATGCATGGTGAATAATTCCTGGGGGGAACTGTGAGAGATGCTCCAGGAATAAAGGCAGAAGGACTCTTGCCTCAGGTGCATTTTGTTTCCTTGATTGTTCTTGGACTTGATTTCATGCCTTCTGTGACAAACATTTACATTCAATTTATGAGACAGGTTTATTTTTGTTAGATATCAGATCACACCTGGCCAGTGAACCCTGAATCTGGATATGGGCTTCTGCCTTGCTTTCATGCCTTCCCAGATATAATCTATAGTACGTGCCAGGCAATTATGTTTAAATTGGTCTGTCCTGAGAAAGTTCTGGGAAAGGACATCTCTCTTAATATTTAGTATGTGCTTACTAATATTTATTTACATGTTTTTCTGATCATGTTTTTCTGAACTCAAGCAGACTTCCTTGGATCATTTACTTTTGTTACATCCGTGCATAGCAGTACACCAAAATTACAGTCAGATTGTCTACAGTGTTTAGACTGTAGCCCACAGGTCCTCGGATCCCAGTTCTAGCAGACAATGTCTGCACAGGTTGTCTGAAAAGTCAACAACTAAGCCGGGCGGTGGTGGCGCACGCCTTTAATCCCAGCACTTGGGAGGCAGAGGCAGGCGGATCTTTGTGAGTTCGAGGCCAGCCTGGTCTACAAAGTGAGTCCAGGACAGCCAAAGCTGTTAAACAGAGAAACCCTGTCTCGAAAAACCAAAAAAAAAAGAAAAATCAACAACTATTCATCAACATTATCCGCTGTTTCATCTATGTAGATAAAAGCAGAAATGTAATTTTAAAATAATATTGTGGATAATACTTCTGGTATATCTAGCCTGGATATGGTAGAGTAACTCATATAAATGTGTAGCTGAAAAAAAAAGTGTTTCTAGACTTATTAGCTTCAAAATTATCAAAACTAATAATATCATTTGAGGGATTGTAACATGTAAGTAAACTAAAATTTAAAAATCAATTTTAAGAAGTTTATTCTAACTGATTCTAGAGTCTGGAGTCTTCTGTAAGAACAACAAAACAAATAAGGTAACTCTTTTCAGACAGTCTCTACAGAAACAGCAAACAAAAACTCCCTAAACAGAAAAGAAACCTTCATACCTTTCACAATTCTTGACAGCATTGTCTCTTACTTTAGCCTTTAATGTAATGTCCAAGTAAACTATTCTCAGTGATTCGTAATAAAACTCTTTTCCAATATTAGATCGTGGAGGGATCTAGTGATCCTATCCCATTCGTTAACCACATTCAAGTGAGAGTACAGAGATGATTTGTGAGATCTTAACATCTCACGGACAGTCACACTTTTCCCTGCATTTATGATACTGTACTTTAAGCATTATAGCTCTGAAGGGAAAGGTGTTCTGGCAGTCTGGCAGTTGGGAGCCAAAGAATGCCACAAAGTCACATTATACAACAAATCTCGAGATTTATTGGGAAATACACAGGAAGATGGATAGCTGCCTGTACTCCAGGAACACCAAAGAAGTAGGTGGGAGTGGGTTTGATAGAGGGTTTGTTTGTTTGGTTGGTTTTTTTTTTTTTTTTTTTTTTTTTTTGAAGGGAGGGCAGGGATTTCCAGGGTGGCTTGGGATTGGTGGGATTTTGTGGCCTGACCTTGAAGATTTTTTTTTTAACTGTAGGGTAGGGTCTGGTAAGTCTCCCACCTCAAGGGCTTAAGGGGCTGGAAATGGTCCTTCTGGCTGTTAGAGAAGTTGTATCTCAAGAAACTTACAATACTAACAACTCAGTGAACAGGAAGCAGCCAGTTCTTTAGATGCCTTAGTAGAAGGTAGGTGAGCTAGTAGTAGGGGAAATGTTTTCATAGGTATCTGTCAGCATACTGTCAGAAAAAAAAAAAGTTACTCTGTGTACCAAACAGATGCTTAAAAACTGAACAACTACAATAGGAACATCAAATTACCACTGCTGCTAATGCTTTTGAAAGCAATTATCAACCACATTGTGGATGTGGAAGCTATAAGAGCCTTGGACTTGGAGGCAAAGCCCTATAGAATCAGAATTCTGAGCAGAAGGTGTCCCAAGCTAGTTCTGCATTTCAGGAGCTCCAGGGACCATCCAAGAACAAAATCTAGGTCTCAAACTTCAGGAGAACAATGTGTGGGTGGTTGCTAAAATTCCCATGAGAATATGATAAAACCAGGCAAGACAGGGCAAAGAAAAAATTTTTTTTAATAAGTACTTTATTTTTTTTCAAGTTACATCTCAGTCGCAAACCCTTCCCTATTCCCCCTTCTTGTCCCACCCTTCCACCCTCTTCCCCCCCCCCAACAGCTTCTCTTTTCATTCCAACAAATGGTTCTTTCTCTTATAACAGTAAATTCTATACAAAACAGCAGAATTAAATATGCCACATTTATGAGAGTTAAATGGCCCGGTGTACCTTCCCAATGTCCAGTTCATACATATTTGGCCCCTGACTTTAACCTTCTACCTTCTATCCATCTCCACGAGTTTAAAGTTCTATAAGTGACTTAGTTTTCATACTAACTTGCATCACTATTATAACCATCTTCTTAGATCTAGAACGCCCTCTTGATTCCTAAACAACTCAAAATTTAGCTATGAGACTCAAGCTGTCTATTCTTCAACCACCTCAGAGAGCTGAGAAGGATAAATATATCTGATTGTATAGGAGGTGCAGGGCCTGCAGCTTCCAATACTAAGAAATGACAAACCAGTCACTACCTGGAAAGTTCCCATTTTCTCTCCATACATTCCAGCATCAGTCTTCAGCCTTTTGGTCCTGTTTCTCTGACAGACATTTATTGTAGAGCAGGGATTGTGAAGGACTAACCTACTCTGTCTTGGCAGAGCTAAGCTGTCGACTTCCTTGCTACCAAGTTTTGTCCTTTTTGGACAGCAGTCTGTCTGCAGTTGAAGCAAGGAGTTTTTACATGCCAAGAGATAGGCTTGCCACTAATTCAACCATCTCACACTGGAGATTCTTCGATGCTTTTCTTCTACTTGGAGTAGAATAGGGGTGCTGTCAGGAGCTGATATGTCACGATATCAAAAAAAATCTTAATTTAAGACCACATCTTTGAATGCCATATTCTGCAGATCTCTTGGGGTTTTTGAAGATGCTCTATCTATCTCTTGTATTTAGATAAGCAAATGTTGCTTGTCTCTTAACAACTTGATTACTGAGTAGCTTAGAGAATATCTGTGATAGACTGTCTTAGTAGCTAACAAGGTGACATGCATGCATGACTAGGAGTTTGTTTTTCTTAACTATCCTAAACAGTTTAAGATGGTTGGTATCAAGAGGCCAGAGCTTCACATTTCATTTTTAAGTATCTCTAGGTACGATACCATTAGGAAGCCTTACCTTAAATTTTGTATCAATATACAAAGATCTATTCAAATGTGGCTAAATATACTCTTAATTTTGTATCAATATACAAAGATCAATGCCTATGCGGCCCAATACAATCTTAATATTGCGTCCATATACAAGGGTCAATACCATTGTGGCCAACTATAATCTTAGTTTTGTATCAATATACAAATATCAAAACTGACGTAGACCAATACAATCTTATTTTTGCACAATAAACAATGGTCAATACCACTTTAGCCAAATATACTATTAATTTTGTATCAATATACAAGGGTATAAGGGCATATTCAATAATGTGACCTTTCTTCTTGATCCTTCCTGTGCTGTGTCTCGATTTTTCTCTCGTCCGTGCATTCCTACATAGGAGATAAAGAAGGATACAGAAAAGGGAAAGAAGGAATACCCTGGGTCTAACCTCCAAAACCCATTAAACAGGACCATTTAACAACTTGTAATCTCTTCCCCTAAATAATAGCGTTTTCAGTTGTCCTTCAAATAACCGAAAAAGGGGGGGCAGAAAAACACCCTCCCCACCCTCTGGGTATGGGACGTCGCTCTCTTAAAATGACTTCCTGCTGATTTGGGTCGTAGTAAACCTGTTTGGGGCCCAAACCAAAATGGAAAAATGGTTAAAAATGTTTATACAATCCTTTTATGTTCAGTCCTTCTGTTCTCAGCTGTTTAGATGACCTAAGGAGTTTGTAGGCAGAAGCTGAACTTCCAGGCTTTACTGAGGTTCTGGCTGGGGCATTGTGTAGGGATGAATGGTCTTAACGATATTGAGTTGTTGTGGTTGTAGGCTTTTGATGGAGACATCTATTGAGGGAGTCTGTCAGGCTGAATCATCTGGGTCACTCGTCTTCTTTTGGTGTCTGATTCTTTTTTCTTTCATTTCTTTTTCTTTTTCCTTTCCCTCTTTTTTTCTCTTTGTTTTTCCTCTCTTTTTTTGTTGTTGTTCTTTGTTTTTGTGGGTTTGTGTGTCTGTTGGTTTTTTTTTTTTAGTTCCCCCCCCCCGTAGCAAGGAGACACCTTTCACTGGCAGTACTGCCTCGTAGACCCCCGGTGTATGAAGAGGCCCTCAGCCCTCATATGACTCCTGATCTGTGGTGAGAGACTGGTATGCAGGGACACTCCACCCCAGAGGATCAAGATGGAAGGGTCAGGGAGTAGAGCATGGGAGAGTGGGCCTGGGAAGCAGGAAAAGAGGACAATATGTCAAGGATGTAACCAGTAGCAACAAACAAATAAATTTACTAATTTAAAAAAAGCAGATAACAACGTTAATACACTGTAAATAAATTAAAGGACAAGCCGTATGAACCTCCAAGTGTCGAAAAAACGTAGAGCTAAGGTAAAATACAGGAGAAATGTGGTGTTAACCCATGCCTTTAACTTCAGCAGAGACGGGCGGAGCACCATAGAGTTAGTGGACTTATAAATTCTAGAGTCACACGGAAAAGGGTGGTGAGGGTACACACCCTTAATCCCATCATTCAAGAAGAGTACACCCTTAACCCCAACACACTAGAGACAGAAACAGGCAGATCTCAGAGCTCAAGGTCAGCCTGATACAAAACAAACTCTAAATAAAGAAAAACTTTGATCCAGGAGTGGTGGAACACATCTTTAATCCCCTTAGATGGGAACCACAGGTCTTGGATCCCAATATTTAGAATGCAGAGACACACACATAGGATTTGGAAGGACCTAAGTTTAAAAGCTACTTACAAAAGGCCCACACAACACAAACAAATTGTCCTTCGAGACCTCAAAATATATACACTAAAGCTGGTTTAGCTCCAAAATAACAAAATAATTTCTTCTTTAAACCAGATTGAAAGATAACACTTTATATATTGTCAAAAACCAAATTTGCTTCAGGAGAAATATTACCTACCCCCCCCAAAAAAAAGAGGGTGATTGTCCCTGAGTGAGGAATAGGGCAGGGCTCTGTTCTTATCTTTCCAGGAGAATCAAAGCATCCAATCAAGGAACCCAGGGACAACTGGACAACGGAAACCTCAGCAGAAGAAAATTAAAAAAAAAAAAAAAAAGGAAAAGAAAGAAAAAAATTGGATTGGATACTGGAACCAAAGGCCAGTGCTAGGTAAGGCTTTGTTGCTATGGCAACATGGAAATGACTAGCAAGCAAATGGGGAACAGCAAATCCTGTCTCTCTTCCTCTACCTTCTTTGGTTCTTCAATCTCCTCTATTGGCAGAATTTACCAAATGTTTAGCAAAAGAGAAGTCAGAGTCCCAGCTCAGAATAGTAGAGGATGCTGTAACAGAGCTGGATGTACTTAACAACTGACACATTACAGAAATAAAATTCTAACTTCAGAGTGAGACTATAGAATTAAACCCCAGTGGATAGTCAATTTACCTCTGTAGGCCTTAGCAGCCAAGTCTGTGTTAGTCTTAATGCATAATCACTTTCTATAAGCACAATGAATAATTTATTTCCTGATATTTATAAAATAATGGAAATATCCTTGGACATGCTAACATGGAAGGGTGACAATTTCATGGGAGTCCCACTCCTAGACAGGGAACTAGAGGAAACTTCTGAGTGCTGAGAGAAGAATTACCTTCTTCCAGGACTGAGGTCCTATAAGTGTTGCAGCTCTGAAGGGAAAGCCTTCCCCTGCAGAAGTTCTGCTCCAGTTGCCCGGAAAGTTTCCACAATTTAACTGTAACAGCTCTGCTCTGGTCCGGGAAAGTTTCCCTATTCAAAGTGTTACATATCGGTTCCAGCACAAAGCTTTGCTCAGGGTGAAAGACCCGGGGGAGGGAAGTTCCTCACCCAACACTCAGGATATCACAGCCGCCCCAAAACTCGCAAGAGACCATCTTGATGCAATCGCAAGAGGTTTATTTCGGGGGGAAGGGGGGAAAGGGGGTGAAAGGGGGGCTCAGTGCACTGAGGGTGCCACTCTCGTATCCCACGCAGGAGTAGGAGCCGCGACTCTGATTTGGGGGAGATTAGAGTATTTTATAGGGGTGCAAAGTACCAGCCCAGCCCATTGTTTACCACAACCCAAGGGGGAGGGGAAATACAGGTGGAATGTACCAGAACATTAGTTAGTCAGCAGGAAACATCCTACATCTGTTTTTCTCAGGAATGAATCTAATCTTGTTTTGTTATCTACTTTGTGGTCAGCCAGTTCCTGAAACCCTGGGGGCCGTGACCCATGACCTTCTTGGTTCCACCCTTTTCATGGTCAGCTAAGTTCCGGGAATCACCTGGCGGCTGACCTGACTCTACTGCTGACTTAGGGGGTCTTTTAATAATTTTCATTCCCTTCATGGGAAGAGTGTTGCAGCTGGGCTCCAGAGGGTATCCTGGAGGTTGTGGGAGCCAAGCAATACAAAAAAGTCACAATGCACAACAAACCTCACACAAGAGATTTATGGGGTGAGAAACAGCAAAGACAAAATGTGCGGTTTACATAGTTTCTTGGGTGGAGGGGGAGGCAGGGCAGTTTAGGGGGCACAAAGCTTTCCAGGGTGGCCTGGGATTGGAGGGATTATGTGACTTGATCTCAGGACAAGATCAGGGATTAATGGGATTGTTTTTCTTTAAAGGTGGGGCCTGGCCAGTCTCCCATCTCAGGGCTAAGAGCAGAGGCTACAAAAAGACTGTTAAGTTAGTCCGGGATTGGGGAAAGGGTACGGCCACTTTCCTTGAGGGGCTGGAACCTCAGTTATAGCTGTTTCAGCCTTTAGGGTCTGGATTCTGGAGCTCCTCAGACAGGGCCCGGCCACCTGCAAGCATTCAGGGTTTACAAAGTATGCAAAGTTTACAAAGTGTAGACTCCACAGCAGGAAAATGGAGAGGAATTTTAATCCAGGAACATAGCTGCTCTGGCACAGGATCACATCTGAAGACCTATGTGATCCAGCTGAAATGCAGACATGCCCTGGATTACAGTCTGATCTGGCTGGAATACAGATATACCCTTAGTATACACCTTTAATCCCTAGCAATGGAGGTAAGTTTACTTTACAGAAGGAAGCAGTGTTTGAAAGTGATTTCTACTTTCAAACCTTGAGGGGCAAAGGGACAAATCATAGAAAGCTTTGACAGAATGAGTAAGAGATAGGGTGTGCCCAACTCTCCTGAGAACAGACAGGAAAGAGCAGTGCAGGGAGAGAGAGAGAGAGAGAGAGAGAGAGAGAGAGAGAGAGAGAGAGAG
>CAJQZJ010032944.1:7311504-7339020 GCA_907164525.1 Lophiomys imhausi
GAGAGAGAGAGAGAGAGAGAGAGAGAGAGAGAGAGAGAGAGAGAGAGAGATGAGTTGGAAGTTCAGCTGTGTGCAGTTAAGCACAGTTGAGTTTGTGGAGTTCCTTTCAGTGTGTGCAGTCAGAGCAGTCAGTGCTCTTCTATATGTGGAGTTCAGAGGCAATTTTTCCAAGCAGAGTAATACAGGGAGAAGCTGAGAGAAACCTGTTTGAATCAGTCAGCTTGGAGAGTAATTTTGAGCCAGAACAGCTGAGTTGAACCACCCAGCCAGAGTTCAGAAAGAACAAAAAAGGGTGAGTGTATTCAGCAGTAAATCTCAGAGGCTGAAACACTCTAGGCCTAGGTTAGCAGATAGAGGCTGACGGCTGAATGAAGCCTTCAAGGTCTGGGTTTGCAGAAGTTTAGATTGTATGGAGATGAGAAGCTTCCAGGCCTAGGCCTAGGAATAGTTATAGAAACACTCTGGGCTCAGTCCAAGCCATTTATTCTTAAAGCTTGAGTATAGCTCTCATCTCATCCCCTCATCTGAGGAAATAAAAACTACATTTGCAAGAAAAGCTTGAATTGACGTGAATACCCAACAGCCCATTTATTGGTTGTCCAATGCAAAGTGACCAGTTTTGAAATCATATATTAGTAAGAAAAGAAAGAAAATGCCAGACACAGCAGTGTGTGTGTTATATTCCCTCCATTTATGATGATACTACACTAACTTAGCCCAATGAACAGTAAAAACTAGTTCCTCAAATGCCTTTAGTTAAGAGGTAGGTGGGTAGTAAAAAAAAAAAAATCTTTATTTCAGGTATATGTATTTTTGTATACACCTGCACATAGATATCTGTATGTAATGATAATAAAAGGAAGCTATCAACTTGAGATTGCAGGTGTGGGAGTGGTTCAAGGGAGGATAGCTGAGAAGGGCTGGAGAGAGGAAAGGCGGTAAAGTGTTGTGATTCTATTTTTTTAAACATTAAAAAATAACATCTATCCCTTTGCTCACATTAGTCATTCTGCCCTTTCTCCTATTTTGAAACATATTCACAGAGTCACAGAAATAATAATTTACACTGAGGATAATTTACTACCTGCTTCTTCTGTTGCTTTAAGAATTATATATTTGACTTCTTTATTTAATCCTCACAAATCTTGTAAGTTTTATCTTATTTCCATATTTCACAAGTAGGGTTGGTTAAAGAACTTTCCCAAAGTCACATAGCTAATAAGAAATAGAACCAGTTCTTAAAGCTTGTCTTAAAATATTATTTTAGTTATGTGTATACATCTGTGTGTGGATTCATAAACGTGAGTTCAGGTTCTCCATGAAGGTCAGAGATGCCTAGTTCCTCTAGAGCTAGAGTTACAGTGGTTATGAGCTGCCTGAGAGTTCTGGGAACTGAACTTGGCCCTTTGCAGGAGCAGTGTATGCTGTTAACTCCTGAGCCATCTCTCCAGGTTCTGAAACTGCATCTTAACTCAGAATAGAATCAACTTTGCCTTCTGAAATCCAATTCAAAGGTCAATTCCTCTGAGAATACTTGCTAGATTTCCTCAAACTAAATTACTTGCTCCATTGTTGAAACCATATATATATGGTGGTGGTGGAAACCAAATATATATATATATATATATATATATATATATATATATATATATATACTTGCCACCACAGCAGAACTTATCAGTGTAGGTGATTTTTTTCACTTATGTAAATATATCTTTACCTCAAGAAATTCCCACAGTGGTGAAGCCCATATCAGTGCTATCTAATATGATAGGCCCAGACATGGATATTAGACAGATGAAATGTATCCATTACTACTGAATATATTATATTAAATTGATTTAATTTCAACTACAAACCCCAGAAGGTCAAGAGCAACTACTAATTCAGAGCCATATTGGAGGCCGAAGCCCCGCCCCTCCACGCTAAGCGCCCCACCCCCACCAGCGCAAAGCTGGTCTGTTGCCGTAGAAACCCAGACGTGCCATGGCTGCCGCCGGCCAAGCAAAGGATTATTCGGCACTGCGGCAGCCTCATCCAACTCGACCTCACATTCTTCACTGCCAGCAGTTCCCAAGAAGCCTAAGAAATGTGTGGTGTATCCGCATCCCCCGAGGAGCTCCCGCATGTCTCGTTCAGTCCTGCGCTGGCTCCAGGGTCTGGATCTCAATTTCTTCCCCAGGAATGTTACCAGGTGCTGAACCCAACCCAGACCAAGTGACTGGCCCCAGGTTTCACCCTCCCCCTGGCCACCAGGGACACTGAGCTCAGACTCCCCTAGACCTGGAATTACCCACCCTGGCCTGGCTTTTGCTCCTAATGGACACATCCTCCCAGTCTTACTTGCTCACCCTTGCAAGGCACACAGACCAAGACAGGAAGCTCAAGAAAAATATGAAACATTTTCTTCATTGATTTTACTCAACTCATCATTAGATTATAGACTTAAGCTGACACGGAATGCTTTGATAACTACCAAAGACAAAAAAAGAAAGAAAAAAAAAAACCTCGTTTTTTGGTTTGTTTTGGCTTTTGTTTGTTTTATGAATGACAGTAAAGGAACAGTTTATTCTCCTTTAGAAAAGGTATCTAGTTTGGGTTCAAAGCTGCTGTTTAACGGAAACTACACTGAACGTAACTGGCCGTTAATATGGAATGTTAACAAAATTCCATAAAAATGAAAAACATGGATCTCTTGCAGGAAAACTCTAATAATTTTAGTATAGGGTTTTTTCAGAAAAACATCTGTAAAACTTTCAATGAGTATTTTAATCACTTGGAAACATTGTTAAATCTAATAATTTGGATTCATTAAAGGAATACCAAAGCCTCAAACAGTAATTTTACCAAACCACTTTTCCCTTTGAGTGAGTGTCCTTCTCAGAAAAATGAACCAACACTGGTTTTTCCACGTAGTTTGTAATATGAAGTATTAGACAGCCATTAATTACAAAATTATAAAAATTATATTAACCACAATTTTTCCATTTTCTTATCGTTATGTATCAGGGATTTTGCAAATGGCTACCTAATTGCAGAGATATTATGTATATATTACCCCTGGGAACTTAGATTATCATCCTTTGAAAATGGAACCTCCTTAAAGGTCAAGTTGGATAACTGGGCACAGATAGAGAAGGTAAATTACCAAATTAGCAACAGTTTACTGTGGAATTTATTTTAGAAAGTACACTAGTTATGGTATGTGTGAAAAAGGGAAATGGAGAGATGGGAGGGAGAGAGACAGAGACATAGAATTTATGTCAAGTCAAGGGTATAACTGGTTTGTCAAATTCTAATTGTTTATCTTATAAAACTATAAATTATGAAATTTAGTATATGTCAATTGTGGTATATAATAGTGTTTTCCTTGCAGAACAATAGTGAGTGTTGATTATTATATAAAAATGTAGTTCAATGGAGAAGAGGGTTAGTTAAATTATAGCACTTAGTTATTTTTCTAGAACTTCAGATGATGAAATATTTTCTTTCTATTATTAAAGTTTTTAGCAAAAAAGAAGTTTAAACTACCAAGAGAACTAATCCATGGAACAATTCACTGTAAGGCTGGGGTGCCCGAAATACTGATTCAGGAGGTTTATACCTTACTAACACATCAAGAGTAAGTAGTTTGAAAATTTCTAACAGTATAATTTGATGTAAACTTTTGATATTATAAGACTTGCTAACAATACATGGTTTGCCAACAATATTTTATTTCTTATTTCCAGAATCAAAAGTATCCAGGATGACTTCCCCAATTTCACCGACTATAGTTACCAAATGCGTTTGCCCCTCATTTCCAGGTCTACATTTTCAAAGTCTATTAAAAATAATATTAGATTGTCGGAACTGCTGAGCAATCCTAATACACTCAGCAATGAACTCAAGATAGAATTCCTCTTCCTTTTACAAATGTTGCAAAGAAAACTAAGTAGAAAATTGAATCCAGGTAAGCCTTCCCTGAAGACAGGTGAGTTCTTCTGAAATTAACAAGGCTCTTCTTAAATTCAGATAAGAGAAAATCTTGCAGTAAAATTACTTATTATCACTAGAGTATATTTTTTTCCTCAGTCTGTTCCTTTCTCTGGAAGCACAAGTTATACAGGGATACTCATTTTTAGGAAAAAAAAATGTTTGTCAATTAAACTTTTGTGGGAAATAAGTTCACACTTCGATTGTAACTCAAGTGAGCAGGAATGTAATAGGAATTAGCTTTTTTTGTTGTTTTGTTTATTATGGGAATACTTCTGAACTCTTGAGAGAGGCAGGCAGATTGGCCCGACATATGGCAGCCTATGGACCTTTTCAAAGCCCTGGAAGGCTTCTCACTGCAGCCACACTTTGCTAGACTCTAGGTGAAGCTCTTGGCTGCTGAGCACTGGCCAGGACATGGGGACAAGATGGGTAGAACCCAGTTGAGAAACATGGACAGTGCCTTGCTGAAGAGTCATGACTCAGAAGCCACAGATGCTGTGGAAAATGTCAGTTGCTACAAGAGGTCATGGGGACTACTAGATAATGTGAGAGAGCTTGTGAGCCTTCGAGACTGACAAAGATGACAAGACAACACCCTATATAAACAGGGAGCTCCATGTGGATCTCTCTCTGTCACCCATACTAATGGAGGAGACAGAAGTAAGTGTACTTGGGAGAAGCGTGAAGCAAGGTATGCCATTTGCCAGCCTTTAGGTTGCAATCAACAGCCTGAGGCAAATCAACAGTCAGAAACCGTGGCAAGTAATCCAAGGACTGCCAAGAAAACTGAGAGGCAGAGTCCAAGAAAAAGACTTTTGCAACAAGCCAGCCCAAGAAGGCTGGCAGAAAAGGTGTGGTATAGAATCTACTAAGAGAAAGTTCTTGAAAAGTGGACACTAAAGACGTCCATCCAGGGGCCAGGGAGTGCTGGGAGTGGGCGGAGTTAGGTGGTTGTAGTAAAGAAGATAAGGCCATGGAGCACTTGAAGACTGAGGAGACTGAAAGTGAGTCTAGGCTGTAGAAGAAAGCAGACCCCGAGTTCAGTGGTTGAAGCAGGCTGACTCCATAAGCCAGCTACAATCTAGTGGTTGAAATAAACTGACTGCATGAATCTATCTGCCCTGAGGAAGCTAAGCCCAGCTGAAGATAGGACTGCCTGCTGTGACTGCCAGAGCCAGACTGCTAATTACTATAAGGGGTACCTGCAGATAGAAGACTGACTATAAGCCAAGGTGCCCTAAAGGACCCATGGCCTGGTATCCTTTCAAAAGGGTTAAAATAGGATTGGTTAGGTATTCTTAGGTATTAAGTGTTTATAGATATTTAGGTTATAGGACATAGGTGTTTTACAGGTATTTGTTAAGTATTAACATAGGTGTTTTAATTTAAAAAATTTGGTTAGACAGGAACATTTGACTCAAGCAATCCTTTAGTTGTTGGGAAGATCTTAGATTGTCATGATTCACTCTAGAAACATTTGGGAGAATATGGTCAGAAATATTTTTCCCATAAGATATTTGTTGGTATGTGGATGGAAGGGCAGCTTTCCAAAGGCTTGCCAAAATAATATTTAAGTCATCTTAAACTCTTGCCATACTGCCAATCATTTGTCCTAGGCAGGTAGCAAAGTAAGTGAAAGTGATATTCTATCTCTATCTTTATAATCTCCATTTTTGCCTATTTTTTTCTGATATCTATATCTTATCAATTGCATGGATTTCACACATTAAAAAACTGATCATTTCTGTAGCATACCAACTATTCAAGAAATATGTGTGTCACATTTCTTTGAACTGTATTTTTTGAAGGAAAGATACCATTTTCTCTCTGGTATCTGGAAGGTAGACTCTGCAGCTTAAATTCTTCTCCACATTTGAGCAATTTGGATAGCTCACACATGAGTGCTGTTTGGGGTTTTCTTTTCCCTTACTGTGTTCATTCTCTAAACTCCAACATTGTTTCTCTTCCTTGATTTGTTATGATCTCTGCCACCATTCATGAATTTGTGAGCAAACAAGTAATACAAGGCATTTGTCCTTTTTCAGGATTTTATATTTATATATGTTATATGTTTTGTGTGTGTGTGTGTGTGTGTGTGTGTGTGTGTGTGTGTATTTGTTTTTTTTTTTTTGAGACAGGGTTTCTCTGTGTATCTTTGACTGTCCTGGACTCACTTTTAAACCAGGTTGGCCTTGAACTCACAGAAATATGCCTGCCCATGCTGGGATTACGTGTGTGGCACCATACCCAGCTATATATATAAGTTTTAAAAGTTATAGTTAAACATTTCAATTTTGCTGCAAACTGTATCATACACCAATATATATAATACTTGAACAGTTTTAAAAGCTGATGATAGTAAGCAGTTGTACATCTTGCAGTTTAAGAAATAGAGTATTACCAAAACCTTTCTTTTCTTCATGTAGAACCTTCTTGATAGAACTGCCCACACTCCCCTCACTCCCCTCCTAGGGAAACCACTGTCTTTCTGCATTTGTTGATAATTTCCTAGATTAAAATGAAGTTAAGCTACATATGCTATCATGTTCTTGATTTTAGCCACATGTGTACACACTTGTGTTTGCATATTATGTATGTGTTTTATTACTGATTGAATCCAGGGCCTCATAAAGGCTAGTGAAGTTCTCTAACACATAGTTTTATCTCCTTTTTTTTTTTTAAGTGGGTTTCTTTAATTGTATTTTGTTGGTGTTCTTCTGAGATATTTTTTTTCTATTGAAAACATTTTTTTTCTTACAACGTATTCTGATTACAACCCCATGTCTCCAGTTCCTCCCCTGTCTTCACTCCCATTTGTTTAAAAAAAAGTTATTTTCATTCAATATATTCTGATTACAGTTTTCCCCCATCTCCTCCAAGATCCTCCCCACCCTTTCAACTCCAACTCCATACCTTCTTTCTCTCTCTCTCTCTTAAGAAAACAGGCAAACAAAAAAGACAAAGTAAACAAAAACAAAACTTTAAAGAAAAACTAAGAAGACAAAACATGAGTCTCCACACCCCAGCTAGGTTACTTTTTAAAAAACCAACCAGACCATTCTGAGCATTTTCTCTCATTTAAAAAGGTCCATCTTTATTCCAGCAAATTGTTTTCTTTTGAACATGCCTTCATATATTCATGGTCACATTTCTCATTCTTTAACACTCATTTCCTTATGGTGATTGTATTTTTCATTTTTTAAATTTGTTTGTGTGTGTGTGTGTGTGTGTGTGTGTGTCTTTAGAATTGTTCTCATACTACAGTACACATGGTCATAGGACAACTTTGTGGAATCAGTTTTCTCCTACCTATGCCTTTTATCCTGTTGAGTCATTTCAGTGGTACTTCTGATTATAAAAGTTTTTTGTAATCTATTCAATAAGCAGTTGATAGAGATTATAGTTATGGGAATGCTGCTAATAGGTGTTTCTTTCACCCTCAGAGGGCATGAGTGATGAATGCATCACTTGGTGTGAGATAAGCTACAAAAATGGAAAGGGCCTTTAGGGGTAAAGCAAAAATACTCAAGTGCTCCAATTTATAGGATAAGTTTCAAATAAATTTAGAGAAACGTGCAGATAATTTTGTCATTAAAGTAAATACATGTCCTCAAAACAAAATAGATGTTCTATGATTTATTTACATGAACTACAGAAATAGGTAAAACTAATGTAGAGACAGTTGTCAATATCCTTGTAGGACACTCTGGGCCACAGTGGAGGGCTTGGGGGACTGGCATTATATGATTTATTTTGAGTTGTGTAATGATGCTTTAGGTGTATTCATTCCAAAAAATAATTATCTTTTTATGTATTATCTTGAATAAAATGGTATTAAAACAGAAGGCATCAACTTGAAGTGTCAGTGGGAAAGGAAGTGTGCCACAAAACCTGATGACCTTGGTTTGATCCAGGAGAAAATGGACCCCTTGCAATCCATTCTCTGATTTCCACAGCAAACCATGACACTCGTGCACCCACCCCACCCCACCACATGCACTCAAATAAACAAATACAAGCAACACATTTAAAAAAAATTACAGGGAAATAGAGATACTACCTTTAAAGCAATATTCTAAAGTACATCAACTACTGTGTTCATCAAAAATGACCAATGGAGTGAGGCTGGAGAGATGACTCAGAAGTTAGCAGCACTGGCTGATCTTTCAGAAGACCCATGTTCAATTCCCAGAACCCACATGGAATTATTGAATGTATATGTTTAAAGCATGACTTTGGTGTCTGTATTTTATAGGGTGGTTCAATGTCAAACCAACAGTGGGAGAAATAACAATCGATTGTCTTCCTATCAATTCCTGTGGGCACATATACAAATCAAGGGTTCCAAAGGAAAAAGCTGCATCTCCTTTACTTAAGTGTAAGTTTTGGTTTCAAGTTTTCTTGTATGCTAATGAGGGTTTTCAAACTGTTCTTTTAAAGTTTTAGAATATGTTAACATTTTGGTGTGAACTTCATCTTAGAAAGGTATTAACTTATTCTTGACAAGTGGACTGACATAGTCAAAGGTTTCCCCAACCCATATTACATAAACCATCTGAGTTCCTGTATGTTCTCAAGCTCAGCTGCCTGAAATAAGGGAAGCTTCACACAGGTCAAAACTCAGTCCCTACTCAGCTGGCCAATGAGCCAATCCAGAATCAACTGGAAGATCCTTGGAGTTCTGGACTTCCCAAAAGCAGAATAACAAGACAGCATTTATTTAAACCTTGTCAATACAGAAAGCATCTAAGTTACAGCAAGCCACAGTCCTTGGAAACAAGTTCAGCCCATTCCCAGATACTGTGTAGCTGATCGGTTAAGAAAGCCTTTTTTACACTTTGCCCTAGTGGTGCTGCCTTGTAGGCCCCCAGTGGAAGAGGAAGCTCTTAGCCCTCATGTGACTGCTGAACTGGGGAGGAGGTGGTCTGATATGTAGGGACACCCCATTCCTGAGGAGTAGGATAGGTGGGAGATGGGGGAGAGGGTAGAAGGGTGGGACTGGGAAGGGTAGATAAAGGGCACTGTGATGGAGATCTAACTTGAAGTAATAAACATCAAAAAAAAAAAAAAAGAAAAGAAAAGAAAGAAAGAAAGACACCAGACACAGGGAACAAGTCTTTTTTTTTTTTTAATAATAGTTTTGATGGCTGGGAAAATCAGAACAGTTTTTTCCAGACATAAGAACATGTAATGTAATTCAAGTTTTTTGTTTTGATAAACTACATAGGACATGCCCACCCAACTCGCTTTCTGCTTTCACTCTGCAGGGGATGGCAGTTGCCCAAGACATTTTATGACTCACCAACTAGCGTTACCTTTAGCTAATAAGAAACCAATCTCTTATTTTAACTTTTTATTTTAAAATTCTTTTTTTGTTTGTTTGTTTTGAGACATCATCTTGTTTTATAGTCCAGCCTGGCCTTTGATTTATGTCAAATCTACCTGCCTCAGCCTTCTGAATGTTGGGGTTGTAGATATTTACTGCCATACAGGGCTACAATGAGTAGCATACTTACTTAGTATACATTTTCACTTAAAAGATAATGCTTACCTTGAATATCCATTTACTAAGTGTTCTGTATTTTACCTGACTATTCTAAAATATTACCAAGTCATTTTATAGAACATACTTGTTCATGTTGGAACAAGTTTTTTTTAAATGTTAAATTTTAATAGTGTGCATTTCTTGTTCCCATCAGATATGATAGAGCAATCTCAATAGATCCAATAGAAAAGACTTTTAAAAAAAAGACCTCTGAGAGCCTTTAACATATGAATATTTATTGTAATTATTTTAAAAACTGTTTCAATCCTTTTTAAAAACCATAAATTACTATTATTTAGTTTTGCTTTGTTTAATGGCCTTATAGCGCAAGTGTTCTTCAGAGCCATGATTGCAATATCCACAAATGAGGCTTCCCAAGAAAGCCCCTAACTCATCATCTACCTGAGGCATACAACACTTAGTATGTTAGAATCTAGCAGATGTGACTAACAATGCTTTCATGAGAAAACATAGCCAGAGTTTCTCTTCAGATTCTAGGAATGTATCTGTCCTTCAACTCCCATAAACGCATCTTCTGTGATTGGGATTTGTAATAAGGCTCCACTGTGGTGGGTTTGTCAGTAGGAACAGTATGGAATTGGCCCCAAAGGGAAGAAGACCACACGGAAGTTTGGCTCCATATTCATCTCCTTGCTTCTGTTTCCTTATGGCCCTTGGCTCTGACTAGTGATAGGAAATGGTGGTAGGGATCAGTGGATTTACACAATGGTTTCCCACCTGTGAAAGAAAGAAAGGCAGCATACAAACTCCTGTACCTCCACATTCCAATAGTGGTCACACATGAGAAGACTAATTAATTTAAAAAATAATTTAGGACAGGGCCTTGTGCTTGGCTAGTTTTATGTCAAGTTGTCAAAAGCTAAAGACATCAGAGAGGAGGGAGCCTCAATTTGAGAAAATGTCTCCATTAAGTTGGACTGTAGGCAAGCCTGAAGGGCATTTTGTTAATTAGTGATTGAGAGTCCTGCCACCCCTGGGCTGGTGGTCCTGGGTTCTATAAGAAAGCAGGCTGAGCAAGCCATGGGAAGCAAATCAGTAGACAGCTCCCCTCCATGGGCTTTGCATCAACTCCTGCCTCCAGGTTCCTGCCCTAAGGTAGGAGGATTCTGAGTTTTAGGCCAGCTTGATGTACATAGTGAGATACTGTGTCTAAACAAATAAGAAAATAAAAGAAACAAGGGGATGAAAATAGCCTGGTATCATTACTTCATGAAGCACTCTAAATAAAATGAATCTTTGCTTTTCCCATTTGAAAAATGCACTGCTGCATAGACTCTTCATCCCTCATCTCTTCCTTCAGCACTCCTATTAGTGATCCTCTAGATGGCCTCTCAGATTTGTGATTTTCTTCTTTCTCCAAATGGCTGATGGGTTTGAGGAAGGAAACCCCTCACCAGGAAAGGCCAGTTTGAATGAGATGTTGATCACACAATATCACTCTTTACTTCTCTCAATAAGGAATGGTGTGAATTTGACTTGGGTAATTTAATATATGAAAAAATATTTTAAATATTTTATTAGTTTTATTCATTCAAGTAAGTCCAGTTCAGTTGTTTTTGATGAAATGATACAAATGATTAGTTTTCATAAACTGAAAGTTAATTAATACAAGAGAAGAAACAAATACTACACAAGGAACTTTGCTGTTTAGGTTTGCTCATAATCTCACTAAAACTATAGGCTGCTGTCTGGAATACAAAAGCTCAAGTAAACAGTAAAGCAAGGTACCATTAAAAACTTATACTCTAAAGTTTCTGTATTTATTGGCCTGAATCTTGTACCTCAAGGGACAACAGAGGCAGATTTCTTAGTTGCCACTGGGCCATCTGATAAGAACTGGATGACTGAGCCCACAGAATGGATGACAGAGTAATTACAGTTCTGTAAACTGTATCATGAGCCATGCATATTTCCTAAAGTGAAGTACAAAATCGTGTCTCTTTACTTAGCTGCTTTCTGAAGCAATATCAAAAAATAAATGAGTCATATCAAATGTACCAAAATAAACCCAGGATATTTTTAGCCATTGCTGACAAATTTTGGAGGAGATCTCTCTCTCACACACACACACACACGATTTAAATATTCTGTTTACTAAGTTATTAATTATATAACCAGTGCTTAGACTATTGATATTCTGAATATATTTGATATGCTAGAGAGATATTGATAGTGGTATAGATAGCTCAAAGCAATGAATTAATTCTTTGGTACTTTAAATATCCTAGCTAAATCTGGAAATGATGGCAGTTCACATCGAGAAATTCACTTGAAGAAATGTGGAAAACTTTTTTGTGAGTCTGTTACAAAACCTATGAGAAATGTGGAAGAAACAATGAAAGACACGTGCAAAGAGGCTTTGAAGAAGTGATGTCACCAACAACTAACACAGTACGGGTGTAGAATGACCCAACCACTCTTGGATGTATTTAAAATAACAAATAAACTGGTGTCTTAGCTGTAATTCAGCTAAAAAGCATTGCTTTAAAAAAAAAAAAAAACTGTGATTCAACAAATAGCTTGTAAGTAGGTGCATCAAAAACCCACGGAAAACAGCCAAACTTCATGTATTAAAAAAAAAAGTACCAATCGGGGAAAGTTTGTTAGATTATATAGGGGCAGATTCAGTGGGAGGATTCAAACTCAGGAATAGCCAGGTGGGTAACCATGGGAACTCTGGAGACTCTTCAGTTGGGATCAGAAGCATGCAAGAACCAACTGCTGCTATGGTCAGCAGGGTTCAAGTTTGACTGCTCTAGTGAGGCAGCCCTTAGGAATTTTCTGAGAATGCTTCAGGTTTTTGTTTCTCAGCAAAACCAAGTTTCCTAGTAAAGCCAAGCCCTGTTGGGGCCAGGAACAGCACCCTATAATACTGCCATCAGCTTTGCCATTTAGGGGACCTGCTTTGGAGACCCAATATTCCATCCCTTTGTTGGTGATAAGGGACAACAATAGTTGTCTTATGCTACTTATTCCTGGGTACAAATAATGGAAAAAGGGAGGTTTGGAATGCTGGTTCCAAGAAGGACCTCAAGCTAGCAGATGGTGATAAGACACCTGGGTAAATTCCATTAGGATCATCTGGTTCACTGATATCCAGTCAGCTTATTCTTTTCTGAAAAAAAGGTCTGAAGAGACTAGGCAGTTGTTACTATGAGGAAAATACAGATAGGATGGACAAGGAGAGACACAAGCCATGAGGCCACAGAAGAACACAGTGAGGGCCAATATTGGGATCATCCCCTGGGAGTTGGGTTCTGCATGCCAGCTCATCTAGGGTCTTAATCTGGCCAGATTGTTTACATAGTAGCAGCATCCTTCATTGAGAAAGAAACAAGCGCCTCTTTCCTTGGCTGTCAGCAGGTTGTGCAGGACCACTGAGGCCAGGGAGGAAATGAGCTGTTGTTGGGTTAGCAGCAGGGCTGAAGGAGAAAGCTGGTGTCTGCTCTCTCGGTGGAAATCTGTTCAGACACACACAGTCATTATAACTCAACCCCCCACTACCCAGTGCATAGCAGCCCCTGAGGTTACTAGGTTTACTCCAACCATGAGTGGAAAGGACACTGCCTATGGGAAATAGCTAGTCCCATTGAGAAGCTGGAGAAGCATATAGACTTCCCCTTCAAGGTCAGTTGAAGAATTAATAAAGCTGGAAAGTAAAGACCAAGGGTGGATGCCGTTAAGCATTTATAAATCTTAGAGTGACACCAGAAAAGGGTCCCATCTGGGGTTAGTAAGAGTTGTGAAACTGAGCTAGACATATGATCAGACAAGGGACAAGGCTGGAAGAGCTTATTGAACAGGCAGTCTTCTAGATTTTCTAGAGGGTAAGGAGGAACGGTATAGAGAACTGGGGAGGAAAAGTACTCAGGATTAAATGGAGTTGATGACAAGATTACGATGGAGAGGGAGTGATCACCATAAAGGATTGTAGCAAGGAAGCAGAGAGGAAACGAAGTGTTGATAGAACGCATGTCTTCTCTGTAGGTGGGGAGAAGACATAGGGAGTCATGTAAGATGGTCATGCACGAGGTGGGGTTGAAAGGTTTATCTTTGTAGAATTCTGAGTCTAGGTTGGATGCAGATTGTTTAATGACTTTACTGTTGTATCTATAGAGGTGGAATGGCCTTCTCTAAGAGCCCTCCCTCTATGATCTGGGATAGCTTCCCCCATGTGGATATAAATAAATAGCTCCTGTGACCCCCTCAGCCTATCTTTTGGCCAGGGGTGTTAATTGAGTGAAAAGAGGAGAAAAGTAGCTTAGCCACCATAAGATGTCATCATAATTGAGGCAATTAAACATAATGAGGAAGGAATGCAAAATTAGGTGACCCCAGAGAGCAGTGGGTCAGTAGCCCTAATTTAATGGGGGCCACCATCAACACAACAGAGAACTGAGGAGGATATATTTTATCAGACTAAGCAGGAAATATAGACAAAGTGACCTAAGCAAGGAACATAAATGACAGAGACTTACTGGCTATTTGGACAGTTCCCAGAGATCTTCTGTAGTTATCTTGATGGTATCAGTGGGAACTGAGGTCCCAGGCCCATGTCAGTCTTTGTTCCCAGACCTCTTTCTGTGGAGGGCGATCTTGGGAAATGACCTAACTTGATGAGACAAAGAGGGATGATGACCCCCCCCCCCCCGTGTTCTCTCTCTACAGATTGGGGTGCAGGGGTCTGGTGGCAGACGAGGAGCATTTATTTGCCCAATGGCCAGGATTTCAGCATGTAAAGCAAACCCTGTGTGGAGGTCCTTATTGCCCCTGTTCCCTTCCATTAAACATTTCAAATGTCGTATTTAAAAGATCTCTCTGAGGGGGTTGAAAGCGTTCTTCCAACCATTTCAGTTTCTTTCTGGGGTTAGGCCTTTATTGAGAGCGAAACTGCATATTAAGGACAGGAATTCCCTCCTGAGAGTTTGAGTCTAGTTTAGTGAACTGTAGAGGAGTCAGTCTGTCAAGAAAATTGGCAATGTTTTCATCAGGTACCCATGTAACCTCTCTCAATTTGTCAAAGATTGACCATAGTCCTCTTGTCCTAGACTGCCCCACCAGGGTACTGATTCTCTGCATTGAACTGGTATGGCAGTTCCAGTGGGGGTCACCATGAGGGACAGCAACTGCTTCGATGGGAAAGTCACCACTATGGTGGACATCATCTAGGTGAGCTATCTAGACTCTTTGCTTCATCTCTGGGGTAAGGATGGGTTAAAGTAGGAAACAGAGATCATACCAGGTGAAGTTATATAACTGGGTATGGTATCTAAGTTCCTTAAGGAAATTAGTGGGATCATTCAAGAGTGAGCCTAGACATTTCTTTACCTGAGAAAGAGATAGGGACATAGAAAAGTCCCTGAGCACCTGCCACCTCTGTGAAGGGGTAGATTCCACTAGTGCCAGACCCAGAGCGAATCACTGGTGGGTACAAAGGGAAGTGATGACAAATAGGCAAACAGCTGTGTGTATAGGGAAAACAGATGCGTGAATAATCAGATGTGTAACCATGGGGAGGTTGAGACACAAGTCAGTTGTGGTCAGGAGAGTTCAGAGACAGATGTGACTATTCTGGTCAGGAGTTAGCAGCTTTCTGAGGAATATTTCAGGTTTTGTCTCTCAGCAAAACCAAGTCTCCCAGCACAATCAGGCTCTGCTAAGACTGAAGCCATCACCCTAAAATATTGCCATCAGCAACTGCCATTTTTGAATACCCTGTCTTGGACACCTAACTAATAACTATGGCAGGTACTGTCGAAAATACGAAAAAACAGAGAAGTTACAGAAAGTTCACAATTTTTCAGAGTCTGATGGAGCATAGTTCACTGTGATACGCATCCTTTTGCATGTCACTATGAATGGTGAGTCTGTATATTCCTCATCAGAAGCCTAGCGTCTATGTGTTCTGATGTCACACATTCACACTTCACATTCATTAATACAATTTTTTTCTAGGTGATTTTTGTTATATATTGGATTATAAGGATATTTCTCATCTCCAAGAAAATCCCCAATTTAAATAATGTTAAGCAGTATGTCCCTCTTGTTGACAATGAGTTATGGGAAAGGAAAATCATGCTTTTCTTGTAAGTTGGGTCCGGTGTTTCAGATTGCCATTTAGTTCAACTGAAAATTCATAACTTGTCACCTCCTTTCCTGTGTATGTGTATGTGTACAGGTGGTGCACATGTGTGTGCATGTATGTGGAGGTCAAGAGGTCAACCTCATATGTTGTTCCTAAGATGCCACATACCTTTTATTTTTTCTTTCATTGAGACAGGATTTCTCATTAGCCTGGATCTTGCCAAGAAACCTACCTTGGCTGACTAGCAAGCTGCAGGGTCAGGCCCTCTCTACCTTCCCTATGCTACAGTGCAATCTTATGCTGCCATTCCAAGCATTCTTACATGGGTTCTGAGTGATTTCACTCAGGTCGTCATGTTTGCATGGCAAGTGGTTTACAGATTGAGCTATTGTTCCACATCCCATACATAGTATCTACTAAAGCATACAAAAATAATGAAAGACTAACATTCTTTCATATGCAGTTAATAATTTTATGTTTATAAGTGTAATTTTTTATTCAACTATAAATTTTAATATTTTAATGCTATGCCATTGAAAGTCTTACCTGGCATCCTAGATGGACACATTACTAATACTAAGTCTCAAAACATGAACATTATTTTTTTAATTAATTAACTTATTTATTTGTTTTTTATTTCTTCAAGTTATATTTCAATCGCAATCCCCTCCCTACTCCCCCTCTGGTCCCATCCTCCCACTCTCTTCCCCCTCAAAGCCCCCATCCACTTCCTTTTTTTTAAGTTTAAGGTGTATCTTTTCCCCCCAACAGCTCCCCCTTTAAGTCCAACAAATGGTTCTTTCTCTTATAACAATAAATACAATACAAAACAACAGAAATAAATAGGCCACAATTATGAGAGTTATATGGCTTAGCATACATTCCCAATGTCCAGTCCATATGTATTTGGCACCTGACTTTAACATTCTACTATCTAACCATCTCCATGAGTTTAAAGTTCTGTATCCAAATCAGCTTCCATCCTAACTTGTATCACAATTTAAAAAAAATTTTAGATCCAAAACACCTTCTTAATTCCTAAACAACTCAAAATTTAACTATGAGACTTTAGCTATCTATTCTTCAACCACCTCAGTGACCTGAGAGGGATAAATATATCTGATGATCCAGGAAGTGCAGGGCCAGCAGCTTCCAAAACTAAGAAATGACATATCAGTGGCTGCCTGGACAGTTCCCATTTTCTCTCCATACATTACAGCATCGATCTTCAGCTGTCTGGCACCATTGCTCTGACAGACATTGATTGTAAAGCATGAATTATGAAGGACTTGCCTACCCTGTCTTGGCAGAGCTAGGCTGTCGATTTACCTGCTTCCAAGTTTTGTCCTTTTTGGAAAGCTTTCTGTCTACAGTTGAAGCAAGGGATTTTTCTTGCCAAGTGACAGGTTTGCCACTAATGCAGCCATCTCCAATTGGAGATTCTTTGATGCTCATCATCTACTTGGAGTAGAACAGGGGGTGCTGTCAGGAGCTGACATATGAACATCATTTTCTACCCATGCCTATATACTGCTTTCCTGATTGTTTTGACAGTTTGACCATTTTATTAGCATTTCTACCCCTGGAGACTTCCTGCTAAATATGTTTGGGTAAATAATGTTTAGGAATATAAAGAGAGCCCCATGACATTGAGGACTTCTTAGGAATGTGTTTAGAATCTAGTTTTGTGTAAGTTAAGAAATCCAATTGAAGCAAATATCATGAACAGACATAGACAAGTAACCTGTTGCCATGCATTTAAGTGGAAAAAAATCTGAAATTCAACATTATAAGAATAACACTTTGACTGTCAAAATAAGTAATTAAAGCAAAACTTTTAAATCACTCAGCTGTGAAAAATATGTTGTAGGAAGTGATTAGGTTTGGATCAACAACCACAGAGTGCTAAAAAGGTTTGTGTTTAATCTCTTGAAAGCATTAATCACTCAGAGTCTGAGGGTGGTAAGTTCCCAATACTGCTGTGGAATTCTTAGGGATTTTGGAAAACATGGAATAGCTTACAGACTTCCATGCTTGTATAAAAGGATCAGAATAGCAAGCATGGGCAGAGTAGGCAACCTCAGTATCTGGAGAGTTATGTCAACATATGATGGTGGCATGTCTGAAAAATGAAACTACTTCATTAAGGACACTTGACCAAGGAGCAAAGAATGACCTTTTCTTTTCTGTAACTGAACTTCCCAATATCAGAATGCTTTTTCAAGGGAATAGAAGATACCATGATGTATCGTGTGCATTAGTTAGTAAGCGCATTATCCTTTTATAGTGATTTCAGAGTATTGAGTAGTCAATGCTCTTTGGAAATGGAAAATCAGCCTGTGGAACAATCCAATGAAGTGATTTTCCAAGTTTTTTTGAGTGAGTTAGGAAATTAGATGCTTAGCTCCTAATCCTTCTGACAGTGTGGTACACAGTTCTCTCTGTTGTATTTGTAGAGTGAGACTTCTGCTCATCTTAGTAGGCAGCTGTGTCATACTTGCCTTTAATGGTAGAAATTGTATTAAATTAAAGGGGCCTAAAATATATGTATACATATAGACCCAGAAGATAATGAAATGTTGTAGTATGTCTCAGCCATATATGCTATATTCATCCTGAGGTACATATGTAAACCACATAATCCCATACATCTCAAAGGTATAATACAATAAGAATTTAATAGGTATTGACTAATACTGATTCACTAAACATGAAATATAAAATTTTACAAATAATTGGTAATTCATTTGCTTTAAAGTCAAACACTAACAGTGTTTTGTTTGTTTGTCATACATTGTACAGATCAGTATATAATAAAATAGTACCTGAATTAATCCTCCTCAGATTTTACACTAAAAAAAAAAAGAGTTAATTTTCTATTTTACTCAGGTGTTAAAAAGTTGTATAATTTTCTTTTTATAGCTTATATATAAAATATTCCTTATTGCACTTATTAAAATATAAAAGATAATAAGTTAAAGGTCAAACCTAATGTTATTACTTGAATTATTGAAAGCACAATGAAGATAAACATATTAATATATTATAGTGAAAAATGAAGAGAATAGGAGGATTTAATTTACCATTCTTAAGTGTGGGTTTTAGTGCATGTGTGTCAATAGTGAAAAATTTGAGTTACAGATATCATTTCTCTGATACACATGGTCACTATATTACTAAATTGCCTATATTATTTTCCATATTCCTTCGTATATTACATTATAAAATGAAATGTTAGCTTGTGGTCTTTATCAGGCATTACAATTGATCATTATAATCATTATAATACATCAGTTTAAAAAATCATATTTAGGGGGGGGCCAAGATGGCGGCGAACTGCACGGATGCATTTTGAATGTGGGAGAGAAGAGCCATAGAAAACACAGAGTTGTGGGACACTGTGCAAAAACCGGAGGGTCTGGCCGCTCCGGGAACACGCACAGCTCCCAAGGGACTGTTAAAAGTCCCAGGGCAAGGCTCTCACCCATCTCTCGCAGACACGGAAGCCACTAAATCCGGGATTCGGGAACTCCCATTTGGAGAGGCGCCAGGTAAGATCGATCCCAACACACAGCAGGCAGAATCAAAGGCCACATGGCGATCGCCCACTAGCCTACTGGGCTTCCCACACCTCAGGAAGACCTTATAACTATTTAGGAAATTTTGCAGAGTAGTTGAAGTCTTGTGGTTTTTTTTTGTTTGTTTGTTTTTTCGAGACGAAGAAAAAGGGCGCTCAGCAGGTGATCAGCAGCCGCTCCAGCCGGAGCGGAAGGTGGGCGGGCAGAGCAGTTGGGGAGGGAAGCGGACGCTGGTGGGAGGGGCCGAAGCTCCGCCCACCCATGGCAAAGCAGCTAGGGCAGGAGGCCGGCTCTGATGGCGGGAGGAGCCGAAGCTCCGCCCACCTACGGCAAAGCAGCTAGGGCAGGAGAACTGTCCAGAAGGCGGGAGGGACCAAAGCTCTGCCCACCCACGGCAAAGCAGCTAGGGAAGGAGGCCGGCTCTGACGGCGGGAGGGGCCGAAGCTCCGCCCACCCACAGCAAAGCAGCTAGGGCGGAGGCCGGTTCAGAAGGCGGGAGGGGCCGAAGCTCCGCCCACCCAAGGCAGAGCAGATAGGGAGGGAAGCGGCCAGGCCTGTGGCGGAGAAGCCTAGTGGGTAACCAGAAGCCAGGGGACCATAGCTGTATTCGGGAAAACCCAGATATATTAGGTGTGGAGCCGGGCCCTGTCAGCCTCCATGACGACAAACAAAGCCCACAAAATCTGTGCCTGGGCAAACAGGTCCATACCATTAGAACCATTGAAGGCTGATCACTCAGTGTGAAAAATAGAGAAGTCTGAACTGGGAGCAGTGTAACAATCCCGGATCATTACTCACTACCTGGGAATAGGCTGCACCAGCTCACAACGATTCAGGCTATTAAAACCTCAGTGACCCAGAGATCACCCTGTAAGCAAGGACAGATAGCCAAGCAATTCGACTCCTTCACCAAAGCATCCCCTGTGGATCCAAACACAGAAAACGACAAGAACAGACAGCTAAACACACAGACATGGCCAAAGGTCCAAGAAAAAATAGAAATCAAGGAAATATGACTCCAACAAAGCAGAATTATCCTAGCTCATCCAATTCGGATGACCTCACACCAACAATAACACATGAAAACGAAGACAATTCTGCATTATGGAAAGTGATAGAGTCCCTTCAAGAAGAACTTAAATCTATGAAGGTATTCAAAGAAGCCACAATTTTACAAGCCAAAACAATGAACAATACCATTAAAGAGCTCCAAGCCAAGGTGACAGAGCTTGAAAAGGAAAAGGACAAAGCAATGAAAGATTTTCAGACAAAAACAAGTAAGCTGGAGAAGGAAATGTACAAAACGAACAATACCATACAAGACATTAAAATAGAAATAGAAACAATAAAGAAAACACAGTCAGAGTTAAAAGAGGAAGTGGAGAACCAAGGGAAGAGAACAGGAACTACGGATGCGAGTATCAACAATAGGATGCAAGAAATGGAAGACAGGATCTCAGGCATGGAAGATTTGATGGAAGAAATCAGTACAACACCCAAAGAAAATGAGAAGGCTAAAAAATCTCTCACCCACAACATCCAAGAAATCAAGGACTCAATGAAAAGACGGAACCTAAGAATCATAGGCATAGAGGAAAGAGAAGACTCCCGACTCCAAGGTCCAGGAAATATCTTCAACAAAGTCATAGAAGAAAACTTACCAAACCTGAAAAAAGAGATGCCAATAAAAATCCAAGAGGCTTACAGAACACCGAACAGATTAGATCAGAAAAGAAACTCCTCGCGCCACATAATAATTGAAACACCAAATGTACAGAACAAAGAAAGGATATTAAAGCTGTAAGAGAAAAAGGCCAAGTCACATACAATGGCAGACCCATCAGAATTACACCTGACTTCTCCTCAGAAACTTTAAAAGCTAGAAGGGCCAGGACAGATATCCTACAAGTCCTGAGAGATCATAGGTGCCCACCCAGACTACTATACCCAGCAAAACTCTCTATCAACATAGATGGAGAAAACAAGATATTCCATGACAAAATCAAATTTAAACAATATCTCCCCACAAACCCAGCCCTACAGAAAATCCTCGAAGGAAAATTCCATCCCAGAGAAGAAAACTTCACCCAAGAAAACAAAGGGAACAGAAAACCCCTCAGCAACTAAACCAAAAGAGACACAGGACCATCACCTATACCAAACTAATGGGAAACAACAACCCCAGGTCACTAATATCCATCAACATCAATGGTCTCAACTCCCCAATAAAAAGACACAGATTTACAGAGTGGATCCGCAAGCAAGACCCGTCCCTTTGCTGCATTCAAGAAACACATCTCACTACCAGAGATAGTCACTACCTCAGAGTAAAGGGCTCGGAAAAGGTTTTCCAAGCAAATGGACCCAGAAAGCAAGCTGGAGTAGCCATCCTAATATCAAACAAAACAGACTTCCAACTGAAGTTAATGAAAAAATACAAAGAAGGGCATTATATACTCATTAAAGGGAATATTCATCAAGAGGAAATCTCAATACTGAACATCTATGCCCCAAATACAAAGGCACCTACTTTTGTAAAAGAAACACTTCTAAAACTTAAATCGCACATCGATCACAACACATTAGTAGTGGGAGACTTCAACACCCCACTCACAACAATGGACAGATCATCAAGACTGAGGCCAAACAGAGAAATATTGAGTCTAACAGAGATCATGAAACAAATGGACCTAACAGACATCTACAGAACGTTTCACCCAAACACAAAGGAATACACCTTTTTCTCAGCACCCCACGGAACCTTCTCCAAAATCGACCACATAATTGGTCAAAAGGATAGTCTCAATAGATACAAGAAAATTGAAATAACACCTTGTACCTTATCAGACCACCATGGAATAAAGCTGGTCTTCAACAGCAAAAGAATCAACAGAAAGCCTACACACACATGGAAATTGAACAGCTCCTTACTGGATGACCACTGGGTCAGGGAAGAAATAAAGAAGGAAATCAAAGACTTCTTAAAATCCAAAGACAATGAAGACACAACATACCCAAACCTATGGGATACAGTAAAAGCTGTGCTACGAGGAAAGTTCATAGCACTAACTGCATTCAAAAAGAAAATTTTGACAGCTCATATTAGTGAATTAACAGCTAAGCTGGGTGAATTGGAAAAAAAAGAATCAAACATGTCCAAGAGGAGCAGAAGGCAGGAAATCATCAAACTTAGGGCTGAAATCAACAACTTAGAATCAAAAAGAACTATACAAAGAATCAATGAAACCAAGAGTTGGTTCTTCGAGAAAATCAACAAAATAGACAGACCCCTAGCCAAATTAACTAAAAGGCAAAGAGAAAGAACCCAAATCAACAAAATCAGAAATGAAAAGGGAGAAATAACAACAGACATCGAGGAGATCCAGAAAATATTCAGGTCCTACTTTAAAAATCTATACTCCACCAAATTTGAATACCAAAGTGAAATGGACAATTTCCTCGATAAATTCCACCTACCAAAACTAAATCAAAATCAGATTAACAGCTTAAACAGCCCAATAACCCCTAAGGAAATAGAAAGAGTCATTAATAATCTCCCAACCAAAAAAAGCCCAGGGCCAGATGGCTTTAGCATGGAATTCTGCTGGACTTTCAAAGAGGAGCTAACACCATTACTCTTCAAACTCTTCCACCACATAGAAACAGAAAGAACACTGCCAAACTCATTCTATGAGGCCACTGTCATTCTGATTCCTAAACCACACAAAGACCCAACAAACAAAGAACTTCAGACCAATCTCCCTCATGAACATAGATGCAAAGATACTTAATAAAATACTAGCAAACCGAATTCAAGAACACATAAAAAATATCATACATCATGATCAAGTAGGCTTCAACCCAGGAATGCAGGGATGGTTCAATATACGAAAGTCTATCAATGTAATTCACCATATAAACAAGATGAAAGAAAAAAATCACATGATAATCTCGCTAGATGCAGAAAAAGCATTTGACAAAATCCAACACCCCTTCATGCTAAAATTCCTGGAGAGAACGGGCATACAAGGACCATACCTAGAAATAATAAAGGCAATATACAGCAAGCCAGTGGCCAACATCAAATTAAATGGAGAGAAGCTTGAAGCATTTCCTCTAAACTCAGGGACAAGACAATGATGTCCAATTTCACCATATCTCTTCAATATAGTACTTGAAGTTCTTGCTAGAGCAATAAGACAACTAAAGAACATCAAAGGGATAAACACTGGAAATGAAGAAGTCAAATTATCCCTATTCGCAGATGATATGTTAGTATACATAAGCAACCCCAAAAACTCCACCAAAGAACTCTTACAGCTGATAAACAACTTCAGCAAGGTGGCTGGATACAAAATTAACTCAAAAAAATCAGAAGCCCTTCTTTATACAACAAACAAGCATACCGAAAAAGAAATAAGGGAAACAACCCCCTTCACAATAGCCATAAACAATATAAAATACCTGGGGGTAACTCTAATCAAGCAAGTAAAGGACCTATACAACAAGAACTTCAAGCCCCTGAAGAAAGAAATGGAAGAGGCATTTAGAAGATGGAAAGATCTCCCATGCTCATGGATAGGTAGGATCAACATAATAAAAATGGCTATTCTACCAAAAGCAATATATAGATTCAATGCAATTCCTATCAAAATACCAACACAATTCTTTATAGACTTGGAAAAAGCTATACTCAACTTCATATGGAACAACAAAAAGCCCAGAATAGCTAAATCAATCCTGTACAAAAAAAAAGCATCTGGAGGTATCACCATCCCAGATTTCAAGCTGTACTACAGAGCAATAATAATAAAAACAGCATGGTACTGATATAGAAACAGACCAGTGGATCAATGGAATCGAATTGAAGACCCAAACATAGACCCACACACCTATGGCCAACTAATCTTTGACAAAGAAGCCAAAACCGCACAATGGAAGAAGGACAGCATCTTCAACAAATGGTGCTGGTCCAACTGGATGTCCACTCTTAAAAGAATGAAATTAGACCCATACCTATCACCTTGTACAAAACTTAATTCCAAGTGGATCAAAGACCTTAACATAAGGCCGGCCACACTAAAGATAATAGAAGAAAAAGTAGGAGAAACCCTCGAACTCTTGGCACAGGTGACAACTTCCTGAACAGAACACCAACAGCTCAGGACCTGAGATCAACAATCAATAAATGGGACCTCATGAAACTGAAAAGCTTCTGTAAGGCAAAAGACACTGTCATTCGAACAAAACGGCAGCCTACAGACTGGGAGAAAATCTTCACCAACCCCACATCTGATAGAGGGCTATTATCTAAAATCTAAAAGGACTCAAGAAACTAAATGCCAAGAAACCAAATAATCCAATCAAAAAATGGGAGACAGAGCTAAATAGAGAATTCACAAAGGAGGAATCCCTAATGGCCGAGAGTCACCTGAAGAAATGCTCAACATCCTTAATCATCAGAGAAACGCAACTCAAGACGACCCTGAGATTCCATCTCACACCTGTCAGAATGGCTAAGATAAAGAGCTCAAATGACAGCACATGCTGGCGAGGGTGTGGAGAAAGGGGAACCCTCCTCCATTGCTGGTGGGAGTGCAGACTTGTGCAACCACTATGGAGGTCTGTCTGGAGATATCTTAGAAACCTTGGAATAAATTTGCCTCAGGACCCAGCCATACCACTTCTGGGTATACACCCAACCTCACGGAGACATAGGGAAGTCTCCTCATCTATGTTCATAGCAGCCTTATTTGTAATAGCTAGAAACTGGAAACCATCCAGATGTCCCTCAACTGAAGAATGGATTAAAAAATTGTGGTACATCTATACAATGGAATATTACTCAGCTATAAGAAACAATGAAATCATGCAATTTGCAACCAAATGGATGGATCTAGAGAAGCTCATCCTGAGTGAGCTAACCCAGACTCAGAAGGATGCACATGGCATCTTTTTACTTATAGTAGGATTTTAGCTATATCGTACAGGATATCTGTACTACAACCAACACACCAAAAGGAACATGGACATAAATTTCTTTTTTCTTTTCATTTCCTTTTCTTTTTCCTTTCCCTCTTTTTTTCTCTTTCTTTTTCCTCTCTTTTTTTGTTGTTGTTCTTTGTTTTTGTGGGTTTGTGTGTTTGTTGGTTTTTTTTTAGTTTCCCCCCCGTAGCAAGGAGACACCTTTCACTGGCAGTACTGCCTTGGAGGCCCCCGGTGTATGAAGAGGCCCTCAGCCCTCATATGACTCCTGATCTGTGGTGAGAGACTGGTATGCAGGGACACTCCACCCCAGAGGATCAAGATGGAAGGGTCAGGGAGTAGAGCATTTGAGAGTGGGCCTGGGAAGCAGGAAAAGAGGACAATATGTCAAGGATGTAACCAGTAGCAACAAACAAATAAATTTACTAATTAAAAAAAAAAAAAGCAGGTAACAACGTTAAAACACTGTAAATAAAATAAAGGACACAGCCGTTCAACCTGGTTTTATGAACCTCCAAGTGTCGAAAAAACGTAGAGCTAAGGTAAAATACAGGAGAAATGTGGTGTTAACCCATGCCTTTAACTTCAGCAGAGACGGGTGGAGCACCATAGAGTTAGTGGACTTATAAATTCTAGAGTTACAAGGAAAAGGGTGGTGAGGGTACACACCCTTAATCCCATCATTCAAGAAGAGTACACCCTTAACCCCAACACACTAGAGACAGAAACAGGCAGATCTCAGAGCTCAAGGTCAGCCTGATACAAAACAAACTCTAAATAAAGAAAAACTTCGATCCAGGAGTGGTGGAACACATCTTTAATCCCCTCAGATGGGAACCACAGGTCTCGGATCCCAATAATTAGAATGCAGAGACACACACATAGGATTTGGAAGGACCTAAGTTTAAAAGCTACTTACAAAAGGCCCACACAACACAAACAAATTGTCCTTCAAGACCTCAAAATATATACACTAAAGCTGGTTTAGCTCCAAAATAACAAAATAATTTCTTCTTTAAACCAGATTGAAAGATAACACTTTATATATTGTCAAAAACCAAATTTTCTTCAGGAAAAATATTACCTACCCCACCCCCAAAAAAAAGAGGGCAATTGTCCCTGAGTGAGGATTAGGGCAGGGCTCTGTTCTTATCTTTCCAGGAGAATCAAAGCATCCATTCAAGGAACCCAGGGACAATTGGACAACGGAAATCTCAGCAGAAATCAGAATCAGACACCAAAAGAAGACGAGTGACCCAGATGATTCAGCCTGACCACTCCCTCAATAGATGTCTCCATCAAAAGCCTACCACCACAACAACTCAATATCGTTGAGACCGTTCAGCTCTACACAATGCCCCAGCCAGAACCTCAGTAAAGCCTGGAAGTTCAGCTTCTGCCTACAAACTCCTTAGGACATCTAAACAGCTGAGAACAGAAGGACTGAACATAAAAGGATTGTATTAACATTTTTAACCATTTTTCCATTTTGGTTTGGGCCCCAAACAGGTTTACTACGACCCAAATCAGCAGGAAGTCATTTTAAGAGAGCGACATCCCATACCCAGAGGGTGGGGAGGGTGTTTCTCCGCCCCCCCCCCTTTTCGGTTATTTGAAGGACAACTGAAAACTCTGTTATTTAGGGGAAGAGATTACAAGTTGTTAAATGGTCCTGTTTAATGGGTTTTGGAGGTTAGACCCAGGGTATTCCTTCTTTCCCTTTTCTGTATCCTTCTTCATCTCCTATGTAGGAATGCATGGACTTGAGAAAAATTGAGACATAGACAGCACAGGAAGGATCAAGAAGAAAGGTCACATTATTGAATATGCCCTTATACCCTGTATATTGATACAAAATTAATAGTATATTTGGCTAAAGTGGTATTGACCATTGTTTATTGTGCAAAAATAAGATTGTATTGGTCTACGTCGGTATTGATATATGTATATTGATACAAAATTAAGATTATAGTTGGCCACAATGGTATTGACCCTTGTATATGAACGCAATATTAAGATTGTATTGGGCCGCATAGGCATTAATCTTTGTATATTGATACAAAATTAAGAGTATATTTAGCCACATTTGAATAGATCTTTGTATATTGATACAAAATTTAAGGTAAGGCTTCCTAATGGTATCGTACCTAGAGATACTTAAAAATGAAATGTGAAGCTCTGGCCTCTTGATACCAACCATCTTAAACTGTTTAGAATAGTTAAGAAAAACAAACTCCTAGTCATGCATGCATGTCACCTTGTTAGCTACTAAGACAGTCTATCACAGATATTCTCTAAGCTACTCAGTAATCAAGTTGTTAAGA